>JAVIWB010006009.1:0-115383 GCA_031893035.1 Dermolepida albohirtum
GGAATGATCCTCATTTTTTAATTAAATTCAATAGAAATCTTCACTGAGAGAAATAATCGTTATGAGTCTAAAATAGAAACCTCGCAAGACACAACGATGTCCTCGATAGCTAGTGGAAACACAGTTAACGTCAATAAAAATATATATTTTATTTCTTTAACATTCATTGATTTTAACAAAGTGAAACGCAAGTCAAATGACCTCCTTTGCGTGTCTAAAGTACCTACATCCATCATTTTCATATAATTATGATAAGTGTCATTAGTATCCTAACAAATAAAAACACATTGGACTATTTGTAGGTTGGTGACATATATTCTTGGTTTAACAGCAGTTAGTGCAATTAAATAATAACAACAATCATGCAGATAAATGTATACGACGCGTTCAAAAAGTTCCTTTGCGAGATGTAGAAAAATAGCGCCCACCATAACATATAACGGTCGTCCATTAGTAACAATGAAGACAATGAAACGTGGACGGTGCTAATGTAAAGGGTTTTCCAATAAGGACTTGACAACTTTTTTTCAAAATAAAATGCAGATCATTTGAGATATTTCAAAAACTTTATTATCGGGTTGAAGTACAATCAAAACATTTATGAATGGAACTCGACTTCGTTCATATGGCCACTGCGGGCACGTTTGCAGCGGTCGATTCGTTGGAACAAATTTTCGATGACTCGGCCACACAATTCGGCCGAAACGGCTGCTATTTCGCGTTCAATGTTGGCTCTGAGCTCTTCCAACGTCGTCGGCTTGTTGGCATAGACCAATGACTTGACGTAGCCCCAAAGAAAAAAATCTAGAGGCGTTAAATCGCATGAACGAGTCGGCCAATCGACTGGTCCATTTCTTGAGATAACACGCTCACCAAACTTACTCTTCAATAAATCGATTGTAACGTGTGCTGTGTGGCTTGTGGCACCGTCCTGCTGAAACCACATATTGTCCAAGTCCATATCTTCCAATTCGGGCCAAAAATAATCGGTAATCATGGCGCGATAACGATTACCATTCACAGTAACGTGACGATCATTATCGTCGACGAAAAAATATGGCCCTATGACGCCGCCGGCATGCAAACCACACCAAACAGTTATTTTTTGTGGATGAAGTGGTGTTTCATGAAGCACATGTGCAATAACGCATATTTTGCTTATTGACGAATCCATTGAGCCAAAAATGAGCTTCGTCACTGAAAATGATTTTGCGATGAAATTGATCATTTGGCGCATCTTTTCCAGAGCCCAATCGAAGAACGTACGTCGCTTCAAATGGTCCATCGGTTTCAATTCTTGAGTCAGCTTGATCTTGTATGGGTGTAAACCAAGATCCTTACGCAAAATTCGCCATAAAGTGGTCTGGGCGATGCCCAACTCTTGAGAACGCCGTGGAATTGACTGATTTGGATCATTTGATACGGACGTTTCAACGGCAGCGATATTTTCGACACTTCGACCAACCCGTTGTCTCACTGGCACGGCAACATCACCCAACGAATATGTAGACTCAAATTTTTGCACTAAACTTGTTACTGCCTGTCTACCAGGGCGAGAATTACGACCGAAAATCGGAGTTAACGCTCTTAAAGTAGCGGTCACCGACTCCGAATTTCTGTAGTAAATTTTTATAATTTGCAGACGTTGTTCGTTCATGTACTTTACCACGATGAAAATGTTAAGTTTACTGAATAAATTGACAGTGACAGTTCGATGATTAGTGAAAAGGTGAGTTCACAAATAGAATTAAAAGTTGTCAAGTCCCTATTGGAAAACTCTTTACATGTCGACTGGTCAATAAATATTTAGATATCGGAAAAAGTTCATTCCGGAGATTATGTGTTCGCACCATTCTGAATTATATTTAGGACAAGAAAAAGATCATTCTACAAAATGGAGATGGTGTAGATGGTGCAAAATAAAAGCCAGTGAAAAGAAAGCAATTTATGTAATATTCATAAATCGCCCTACAGTGATGTTAAATAATCAAGAAACAGCAAAAGTAAATGCTATACAAAGAAGAAATACCTCCAAAAATATTCAGTTTGGACATAAAGTAAGAGACATGCATTGGATGATAAACAGAAGATTCAAATTAACGAAAAGCACCTGTAATTATGTAAATAAAATTTCAAACTCATATGGGATACCCAGAAATTGGCGTTCAACACGCATGGTTCGTGACCAATATAATAATCGATGAATTATTACGTGCTTTATAATATAGTATGTTAAAATAGTGATTTAAATTCTCATAAAAGAACGTCAAACAAGCTCATTAACAAATATCAGAATAACTATTGACTTAGTAGAGGCGGATCAGCGATAAGTGAGACCATTTATATGCTCGAATGTGTTTTTACAAAGTTTTGGAACTATTCACGTTACCATATATCCACGGGCTAAGTAAGGACACATTTCCGCAAGACGATGTCCGTTCTCATGTTGCAGCTGTTGTATTACGATTCCTGCAAGAGACCAACATCAATATTCTCAATTGGCCTGCGCGATCTACACTCCCATCGCTCATAAAGCGAGTTTGGAATATAATAAGTCGAAGGATTGATATGTTTCCAACCATCCAGTGAATTTACAGTAGCTACTTAATGACCTACAAGTTGCTTGGAAAGGGCTACCACGGGAGTCCATAGAACATCTTATTAGGAGAATTTCTCCATTAAGAATACGAATTTTTTAATGAAAATTTAGCCCCTTTTTATTTTCAACTAGTAAACAAAATTTGGTTTAAAAATATATACTTTTACTGGGGATTTCATTTTCTCTCTCTTTCCCTCTCTCGTTTATATCTCGTTCGATATTCATCCAAAAGCAAAGTGAATATTGACGTATCCTTCGTTCGAAAAAATTAATACACTTCTAATAGTATTTTAGTGTAACAGGAAAAAACAAATTCTCTAAATTGACTTTACTGTGACAATGAATAATAACTGATGAATCACAGCTAGCTAGACTTTTAAGTAACAACGAAATCAACAGCGGTACGTAATACCTGCATTAGTAGGGTTATCTAAAACTTCAAGTGTTTGTACTCAGTTGACACAGTTTTGGGCATACAGTACCGGTCATATTTATTTGCCCACCCCAATTTTATGTGTTTCCTGAAATATGGATTATCTTTCGAAAAATCTTATAATTATTCAACAATATTATTAGTGGAAATAATTCCATATGAATTTCTACGAAAATCTTAAATTGTTTATGATATAATTCGTAAAGGTGTCATAAATTGGAAAAATACCATCAATATTATATAGGCTAATCCCTACAGTATTAACAGGTTTACCTGCATTTCCGAAAGGTATTACCAATATTGTGTTATTGTACTAACTAATTACAATATAAGGATGTGTTATTCAAAAGGGAAAATAAATTTTACGTCAGTCATCGTTCATCTTTTGTTGCGAAAACAGTGATATAGAGAGTTATTGTGAATATTTTGATGCAATGCCGAAGACGAAGGAATTATCTGTTGATGTGCGTGCGATGATAATTGCTTATTATCGTACGGGTAAAAGTAATCGCGAAATTGCAAAAGAATTACGATTAAATCGCAGAACCATTGATTATAACGTTAAAAAATTCGAAGAAAGTGGTACATTTTCCAACAAAAGAAGATCTGGACGACGCAAAGCGACGACATCTGCAGATGGCCGGCATCTAATACGGATAAGTAGACGCGATAGACGAAAAACAAAACAAGATAAAATGACTAAATTGGGCTAAAGAACATAAGAATTGGACGATTGATAAGTGGAATAATGTGTTGTGGACAGACGAATCGAAGTTTGAACTTTTCGGTAGTAAAAGGCGAATATTCGTAAGAAGATCCGCAGGAGAAAGAGTACTGCCAGAATATATTGCGCTTACCGTAAAACATGGAAGAGGTTCAGTAATGATTTGGGGGTGTTTTGGTGGAAGATCTGTAAGCGATCTCGTCAAAATTGAGGGAATCCTAAGAAAAGAAGACTACAAGGAAATTTTAGAAAATAACGCTGTTCCTTTAGGACTAAGGATTCTTGGCGAAAACTTTGTATTTCAACAGGACAACGATCCGAAACACACTTCTAGATTGTGTGGCGATTACTTGCGTCAAGTAGAAGAACAAGGGCAAATCTCTATAATGGTATGGCCAGCTCAAAGTCCTGATCTGAACCCAATAGAGCTTCTTTGGGAAGAATTGGACCGGAAGGTTCGAGAACGTGCTCTATCATCCACCACTGTACTGTGGGAACAACTTCGAGAAGCCTGGGCACAAATCACAGAAGACACACTGCAAAAATTAATTGAAAGGATGCCGCGCCCATGTGCCGCAATTATCAAAAATAAAGCTAGCCATCTTTATTTTTGATAATTGATGAGAGCAAAATTGAATAATAATTAATGATAAAGTTTTTATATAAGAAAAATGTAACTATTTTATGTTTATTTTACACTATTGTATTGGTACAATAAATAAATTTTCAGTACACATTTGATAGTTTAATAATTTTGGTTAAAACTAATGGTGGGCAAATAAATATGACCAGTAGTGTATGTTCACTAGACATTTTTGACTTGAAATTGCTTCAGTAACACATCCTTAAGCTGCGGCAATCATGTCTTGGGACACCAGCATATTAGTGAATAATCATCATGCCTCCCTCTCACGTCCAATGAATTGAACGAAAGAGCGAGAGTGCATCTGTCTCGCAATGTCGGGAACTAAGTTTCCAGACCGTATAAACAGATGGCATGCATCACGGCTATTTGCCAATTAAAAGAATGTTAAAAGGAATCATTCTATTATTAATAACACCCTATCTACTACATATGTTTCATGGATAGACCAATCATCAGGCAGATTCTGTGTTATTAATGAACGATTCCTTGATAGCGTCTATCATATCATTACGATACAGAAAAATAGTGAATAATCATCATGCCTCCCTCTCACGTCCAATGAATTGAACGAAAGAGCGAGAGTGCATCTGTCTCGCAATGTCGGGAACTAAGTTTCTCTCTCGCTCTGGAAACTTAGTTCCCGACATTGCGAGACAGATGCACTCTCGCTCTTTCGTTCAATTCATTGGACGTAAGAGGGAGGCATGATGATTATTCACTATTTTTCTGTATCGTAATGATATGATAGACGCTATCAAGGAATCGTTCATTAAAAACACAGAATCTGCCTGATGATTGGTCTATCCATGAAACATATGTAGTAGATAGGGTGTTATTAATAATAGAATGATTCCTTTTAACATACCAGCATATTACTTTGTAATTTCATTTGATGTGTGTTTTTTAATTCTTTCTAATTTTATCCTTTGGCCAAACTTTCCCGAGCGGTAGTATATATGCCTAAATTCTATGTTACTACTATTTTAATATGTCAAAAAAAAAATCGAATACACATTTGAATTATTTTGAATAGTGTAAAAAGGAACAGTTTAGAAACGTTGCCCGACTTACACAAAGAAGTATGGTGATAAAGATTTCTTGAAAAATAATTTGATAATCTGAGAAGAATTGCGTTGTTTTCTGTATGATTCATCTACTAATGATACGTCTACCAATTAACACGATTTGAAGCGAAATTGGAAACTTAAAACTTATCGAGACGAAAAACTCTTGCTGTCATGTAATTTTATTTGTTTTTATGATTAACAAATAACTATACAAATGTTTTTGTTATTACTAACATGGTTTACGTATTTTGTGAAAAAAACGAAAGAGAAAAAACTTAATATATGGGCAAATTATGTATTTACATAATTTTACTAATATCTTGTGACCTATTTATGCAATTCGACTTCTTTTTATTGTTAGTGTGAAACTGAAAAAAATATGTAAACAGTTACTTTAACAGACATGTGCATGCGTTTATTTTAAATCCAGAATATTCCGATAACCCTTTCATCTTTGAACTTATCACCTGCGTCTATGGATGCAATAGTTCCACGAGATATCTCCGCTTTCTAGGTTTTAACAGAAAAAAATCCGTCCAGAAAGGGGAAAAAAAATAAATTGTCTCTGTTTGTATTCATATCTGTTGGTCGTTAAAAATATAATTTATGCACTAAATTAGGTATAGTGGAGACTTTAAGTTGACAGCATAAAATACACCTGATTAAGTAATGTTTTTTTAGTGAATTCAGCTGTTATTAAAAATATACGTTCCAACATGTGATACTGCACTTGTAGTATACAGTTCGGTCACAAAACTGTTCATACACCCCGTGAATGTAGAATATCAGTCATTTGAGCATTTAAATGGATATGTACTTCCATTTAACAAAGTTAAAAAACTCTAAAAACCTTTAGTAACAACATAAAAACTGTTACTGTTTATAACTACAAAAGACTTTGCTAAATAGTACAACATTAAATGTCAGAATAGGCTTAGCAAAACTGCGAATTCTATCGATTCTACTCAGTGCACTGAGTGCTGTTCTCATGTTTTATTGGTATCGTTAAATTACATTTTTTTTCAGTGTTTTTCTTTCTACAGAGTTGACAACATTTTACTAATATAACTGAGTGCAAATAAAGTGGACTTCAGTTTTGTAATTACATACAAACATTCAGCATAAATTATTTCGGATATTTTACAAAAGGTGACCATATATACGTGGGCAAGGTGAACAGTTCTCGGCCTGACACAGAGATGGCGTTACAATTAACAGAAATTTATGTTTCCTGCGTGGCTGCATGTGTCTTTAGTTCATATGAAAACTTTCAACTTGTTCTCTCAAGTAGTTTGTTTGCAAGAATTTTTGAAGTAGACGTCGTGCGTGTTATTTTTTTAAATGGATAAACTTGAATATCGTGCTGTTATAAAATTCTTTGTTTTGGATGGTTTAACCCCTATGGAAATTCATCCGAAATTGACAAAAGTGTACGGGGAATCTGCTCCTTCGATGTCAACCGTTAAAATGTGAGCAGCTGAATTTAAACGTGGTCGTACGTCCCTCGAAGATGACCCACGTGAAGGACGGCCAAAAACCGCCACCACGCCAGAAATCATCGAAAAAGTACATGATATTGTGTTGGACGATAGGCGAGTGAAAGTGAGTGAGATAGCTGAGGCTGTGGGGATATCGGAAGAAAGGGTGCGAAACATTTTGCACAAAGAATTAGAGATGAGAAAGCTCGGCGCAAGATGGGTGCCGCATTTGCTGAATGTCGATCAAAAACAAATGCGCAAACGATTTTCGGAGCATCCTTTGGACCGATTTAACAAGAATCCGACCGATTTTGTGCGGCGATTTGTCACCATGGATGAGACATGGGTCCACCACCACACGCCAGAAACGAAACAGCAGTCGAAGCAGTGGGTGGAAGCCGGTGGTCCAGCGCCAAAGAAAGCGAAGTCGATCGCATCTGCCGGAAAAGTCATGGCCAGCGTGTTTTGGGATTCAAAAGGAATCTTGTCAATTGATTACCTTGAAAAAGGCAGAACAATTACAGGCGCATATTACTCTAACCTTCTTGACCAGCTGGATGCCAAAATTCGCGAAAAGAGGCCTGGTTTGAAGAAGAAGAGAATCATTTTTCATCAGGACAACGCACCCGCACACAAGAGTGCGTTAGCGATGGGAAAATTGCGGGACTTGAGGTACGATTTGCTCGGCCACCCTCCCTATTCTCCTGATTTGGCACCCTCAGACTTCCATCTATTCCCAAATTTGAAAAAATTTGTTTCTGGAAAGCGATTCACATCCAACGAAGAAGTTGAAAGGACCGTAGAAGAATATTTTGACAACCTTCCAGACTCTCACTTCCGGGAAGGAATATTGAAGTTAGAAAAACGCTGGACCAAGTGTGCTGAACTCTAGGGAGATTATGTAGAAAAATAAAATCATTTTTTAAATTTAAATCGCAGTCTTTCATTGTCAGGCCGAGAAGTTTTCACCTTGCCCACGTACTCACTAAAAACACGGTACGAATTTAAACATATCTGAGGTTAAAAGAGAGGAACGACGCAACACTTAGATCAGCACAACTACCAGTGATGGCTAATGTTTTCATGAAAAAAAAGCTGTACGAACTACAAACAAGAAGCCCACGTGTTCATATCGCTATGTACATAGATTACACGTGTCGTTAATGCTAAGTACAATCACAATATTGTTACAACGAAGTGGAATGATGATAAATTTATTAGAAGAAGAAGGAAATTCAAAATTCAATGTTATGCCAGATTTGTTTAAATCTTGAAAGTTTTGATGGTGAGAGTGGGCCTTTTGACCCAGAAAAATAGATGACAACACAATTGAATCCGTGGCCTGATGCATTTATTTTTCACACAGCAAAGATGCATGTTGCGGTATCGGCAAAATATTTTGTCCAGTGCCAAAAAATTAAATTAAAGATTGGAACAGTTTTCGAGGATAATTTGAAAAAATATTCGTTTTTAAAAGAAATAAAACCGAACAATGGAAAACCTATGGACTATTACATCCCATATCCCTCGGAAGCTGATCCTTTGCTATAGTCTGATCACTTGGGACAGAGGCAATAAGTACATTTTAGCAATTATTGAAAACTTGACCAGACTCGTACAACTCGAGATGTTGGAAATACAAAATGCGAAGTCAGAGCTTCCAAATTTGAAAGTTTTATAGGACGTTTTGGTGCAGTTTTATATATACTACTGTGGGCAAAAAATAGTAAGACTTTTTAATTTAAATTTCGCGCGAAAACCCATTCGTCGAAATATTTTTTTTCTAGGTTGTATGACTGTATGTGACATCTGTGTCAAATGTCACATCAAAATAATCAATAGTGTTTAGTGTACGCTTGTCTTTCTGAAATACAAAAACTGCATTCGGCGATTTTTACAATGAGTGAAATTATTCAACAAAGAAGTTCCATTAAATTTTGTGTACGGAATCAAATTTCTGGTGCCGAAACGTTCAGGATGTTGCAAAATGCCTTCGGTGATAATTGTTTGTCGCGAGCAAGTGTTTTTGATTGGTACAAATTATTCAAAGAGGGTCGAGAACGCGTTGATGACGAATCACGTCCAGGACGGCCATCAACATCAACTGATGATCAACACGTCAATAGAATCAAGGAATTGGTACTTGAGAATCGACGATTAACAGTCAGAGACCTTACTGGCATCGTTGGAATATCGGAAGGATCAGTGAAAACCATTTTGAAAAATCATTTGGGCCAAAGAAAAGTGAAAGCACGATTTATTCCAAAATCACTCAATTTTTTCGAAAAACAGCGTCGCGTTGACGTCTGTGAAACAATGCTTTCCGACTATCAAGACAAAATGAAAGGCATCATAACTAGAGATGAGACTTGGATCTACGCTTATGATCCGGAAACAGACGATCAATCGGCCGAATATCGTATCAAAGGTGAGCCGAAGCCCAAAAAACCACGTCAAAGCAAGTCAAAAATCAAGGTTATGTTGACAGTTTTCTTCAATTATCGAGGTGTGGTGCACTCCGAATTCCTTCAGACCGGCCAAACTATCAACAAAGAATACTATTTGAGTGTTATACGTCGCTTGCGCAATGCTATTCGTAAAAAGAGGCCAGAATTATGGACCGACAACTTTTGGTTTTTGCACCACGATAATGCACCGTCGCATACTGCATTAATTCTTCGTGAGTTTTTCGCCAAATTTTCAACCAATATCGTGCCGCAACCACCGCATTCGCTTGATTTAGCTCCGTGTGACTTCTGGCTATTCAGCAAACTCAAACGAGCGCCCAGGGGAAACCGTTTTGAGTCAATTGAAGACATTAAACGTGAATCGCTACGCGCATTGAAGGCTATCCTGAAATTGACTTTAACAACTGTTGCGAGAATTGGAAGAAACGTTGGCACAAGTGTATTGGGGCCAGGGAGGATTACTTTGAGGGGGACGAAATAGATTTGGAAGAATAAATTAAGAATTTAAAAATTATGAACAAAGTCTTACTATTTTTTGCCCACAATAGTATAATTCCACAAGACGCATGGAATAAAACACATTGCTGTCCATGATGCAAATCACTGTCGAAGATCCAGACACCATAGATTGGGTTAAATATGTGAAAGACCTACAGAGATTTTTCAAGAAGAAAAATCTAACACACGTTTGTGGTAATGCAGCATGAAAGGGTAACCGCAAGAATTTTTAAACCATTTCAGAAAGCAATACGAAACTGAAAAAGACTGCTTTTCTTTGATGAGCAACTGAAATCTGCAGCCCATACAGTGTACAGAAAAGAAAATCACATAGTTTGCAACGGAAGAAATTTGTCATAATGAAACTTTCACAAAAAACGAAGAAGGTTCTGGAAATAGACCAGAAGATACACAGGAAATGCAATATTCCTTTAAGATGAATGTTTACAAACGGACGGATATTAAGAGAGCTAGTACTGAGGAGAAATAGCAACAACAACCTGCTGGAAATGTCCATCGTTCATTCGCTACCCCAGTAACTGATAAACTGGAGAAAATTTCAACGAAAACACACTGTTTCATCAAGTATAGACCAAGTGCCTGTAGTTTTGATGGCAGAGCATATTAAATATAAAAATAATCTTACGCATTTCGCATTTGATTCCTTCGCTCTGCGGTATTTTATTGAGGCGGACCAAAGGTGTGTTGCCTATTGCATATAAGACATGCGGCATTATCTTTCTAGGTGGTTCCCTGAAAAAAAAGAATAAAATATTCCATGAATCTATTTTTCTAAATTAATACATCTAAAAAAAATTTAGATTTTTTTTCCAACCAAAAAATGATTATAAAACATAAATAACTGATCTAAACAAATTTAGATAATTCATCTATACATTATTTTTAAACTAGATATCCCGTATTCCATTTGGTATTAGAAAATTATTCCGTTTAAGTACTAGTGACAGGCCCTGTATACAGTAAATGCGAAATATTAGTTGATATTTTTAATTAGAACCAATAGATGATTGGCGTAAATGTGTCACAATTGAATATTCTATAATTTTTTTAAATTATGACACCGAAAAATTTCATCCATTAATACTGATAATACTCCTTTAAGAATTGTACTTAGCGTTAAACCTAAATCAAAGAGAGATTATTTACGTATTAAATTACAATAACAGAGATTTACGATTGTGTAATTTCGACACGTGCAAGTGCGTTTTAGGACATTTAGTTTGCGCGTTTAGCACGGTCGATTAAAATTAATAACAATAGCTTTGTGTAAGATTACTGCTGCATACCATTTCAATGATATATTCTGATTAAAAAGTTGTAACTTAAATAAAAGAGATTTTGTTTAAGAAGGAAAAAAATAATATTTGATTGTAGAGTACGGACGCAAATTTAAGGTTATGTATTATAAAGCATACCGGTTCCCAATTTTAACAAATCCCTTAAATTCTGAATTAAAATAAAGATTTTTTACATAATAAATTATTTTAAATTCAAGTGGGAGGATAAGTATTTAATTTATTAAGTAATGTCTGTTTTTTAAACAATAAAGAACAATTTTATTTAATATTGTTTTCATGTGTAAATCTTATAATGAAAAGATAGTACTGTATCGAAGAATTATAATAATCAAATAATTTTTATAATTTAAAAATTATATAATGTATACTATAAATTTCCAATGAAATATAAATATTTATACGTTAGAATTTATAATACAAACAGATTTTTATTCAAGTTAAATTTTTGTAAATACCGATGTAACAGATTCTAAAATTGCTTTGAATTTAATATAATAAATACTTACAAGTGCACTTTTGTATGTGGACTTGTACTTGGATCTGCATCTTTTGTCCATGTGCATGCAGAAGGCTTATCAGGCCTAACAAAATCATCCATGGTGAACATTTCTAATATCGTCGCTCTTCAAGACCGTCTTTACAAGAATACTTCTTCGCAGCAACGTTACAGTTGCGACTAATACGATGGTTTACTTGGTTTCACTATTTCAACAAACTAACCCCACACTTGCCGCGGAAACAAAATAATTACAGTACGGCTAAACTCGACTAACTGGTACCTGTTTGCATTGAATTATGTTTGAGTCTATCCCATCCAATACAATAAAACTTGCCTTGGTCACGTTTAGTCAATGTACAGCGAAAAAGGAATCGATAACAACACCATGCACGTTTGAAATGCTGGGAATCTTCGGTGTATTTAAAATTAGCACGCGATCCTTTTCAAGAGAAATGTTGATAGGTGGAATCAATAAAGATCGAAAATAAGAAAGATTTTTCCAACACGCGCCACGTTCCTTCAAGTTTGTTTTTTTGTATGATGAAATTAATAAATGGGTTATACTGTCGATAAAGTTATCTTAAAAAAAACCAATCTTACAAAATTTTGTAAATCATTTTAAAAAATAACGGTCATATATTTAATCACTGGCTGGGTTATCTACTATTGGATAAATTGAATGAATTGTTTTTAAAATACATCTTTATTTCATAAGCAAACATTAATTGACACAAATATGTTTGAAATCTGGTTAGTTAATGATTGATAGTTCTTTTGCAATATAAGTTTTGGATATTTTAAATAATTTATAATTAAATTTCATTTGTTTTAAATTTAAATTATATAGATTTCGTAAAAATTACAGATTTTAGAAAACCAAGCTATGAATACTATTTGATAAATGTCGCTAGTGATATTTTTTATTTTATTTTTTTAACGAAATATTATAGATTGTGTTTTTAAAAGATTAAATAAGTTTAAATAATTACTAATAGCGCCTTTTAATAAGTAATTTATTAATTAGTTGCGAATTATTTTCGTAATTACAAGAAACTTCCGTAACCTATTGAAAGGTGTCGCTTACATTATCCACTTACAGCAAACGATGGAGAGATGGCGCCAATGTCGCTAATACAACAAAAAATAGTTTAAAAAGAATTTAAATCTATTTAAACGCTTTTATAAATAATTCTTAAAAGTTTAACATTAATCCTTAACAAATTATTAAACAATTCGAAACAAAATGAATCTGAATCTAATAAACGTCATTTCCGATTAAAAAATATGTAGAACAGCTCGGCTATTACATATAATAATAAGCGAAAATATTTTTAATAACATCGATTTTTGTTTTTAGAGGATTGTAAATCGAATTATTAAATATTTTGACAGGCATAAATGACAAATAAAGGAGAGTAATAAAAGACATTAGTTTTTTATTTAAAAATATGAATTTTAAACACAAAAACTTAATTCTAACAATTATCTCATCACCACTTTTTAATAATAATAATAATAATAATAATAATAATAATAATAATAGTAATAATAATAATAATAATGTCTTTATTGTCCAACAGATCGTTACAATCCAATAACAGGACAAAAAAATACAAATCATCAGATAATCAAACAATAGTATTAATGTATTAATGTTCACAGTGCATTAAAAAAAAAAGAAAAACGAAAATAAAGATATAAATGAATACAAATATAGTCATACACACACACCCATAATTAAGAAAATTAGGACAAACACGCCCTAGCGACAGCCAGTATCCGCCCCAAGGAATCAAAATTTATATCGCAATGGTCCGTCAAACCGTTAAAGACCCGACATGCAACTGCTAATGGGGAATTAAAACCAATATTGGTACTAAATGTTTCGATATAAAAACAAAGGTTATGTCTAGCCGACACTCGCGGTACCATAAAATTAAGCTGAGACAGCAAATGAGGACAATCTATATTTCCTCTAATCAAGTTAAATACAAACTTAATACTGCTCAGTTGACGCCTGACCTCCAAGGACTCCATTCCAAACTTATTTAGAAGAAAAGAGTTCTCGACTCCTCGTGGAGGACACACACCCCCCACACTAAAACACAAAAACCTTAAAAACCTTCTCTGAACTCTTTCAAGTGACAATTTGTGAATCTCATAATAAGGATGCCAGACTAAAGATGCATACTCCAGCCTTGAACCTACATACGTCATGTACAGCTGCTTAGTCGTAGAAATATGAAAACAATGAGAATTCCTTATCACAAAACCCAGCACCCTCAGAGCCGCCGCGGTTATGTGATTGATGTGTTTAACAAAGCTAAGCTTGGAATCAAAGTAAACACCCAAGTTTTTTATTTCAGTGCATCTAATAAGAGAAAGACCATTAAGTGTATAATTATAGATTACTGTGTTAACCCTCTTCGTACATGTTACAACTCTGCATTTATCCACATTCAACCGCAAATTGTTCAGCGCACACCAATCAGCAATCCCATCCAACTCCAACTGCAAGCGGTTACAGCCATCCACATCGTCTACACCTCCGAAAATTTTCAAGTCATCCGCAAAAATGCACCTATTGCAATCCACTGTCTCAAGCAAATCGTTAATGAAAAGCAGAAATAATAAAGGACCCAAATTGGAGACCTGCGGCACCCCTGACGTGGCCGAGAACAGGCGCGACCTGTAACCGGCATGACAAACATATTGACGTCGGCCAATCAAATATGAACAGAAAAAAGAAATGAGTGAATCACTAAATCCAAAAGAGCTCAGCTTCCTAATCAAAATTGCGTGATCCATGCGATCAAACGCCGTAGAAATATCCGTATAAATGACATCAACCTGGCCCCGGGCATCAAGGATACTAAAAGTGAATTGTGTAAAGTAGGTCAGATTGGTAGTAGTTGACCTTCCCTCCATGAAACCATGCTGGAAAGGTGATATATAGTTTCTAACGAGAGGATAAACACGAAGGTATATCACTGTCTCAAATACCTTAGCAAAATTATTTAAAATTGAGATTGGTCGATAGTTAGTCACATCAGACGGAGAACCGTTCTTCAGAACAGGACACACCCTAGACACCCTCCATGTGTCCGGAAATGCAGACGTTGTCAGTACCAGGTTAAAAATCAGCGTCAATGGACGGGCAAACACGACCCCGCAGTTCCGGAGAACGAAACTTGGTATTGTTACACTCTCTATACATATATAATAATTTCTTATATCGTTTATAAAATTAATTTAGTTAATTTAAAATACAATTCGATCTTGAATTCCTAAATTATTATACTGTCATTATTTGTCCGGTCCTTGTATATATATTCAGATGCAGAGTCCTTTTGTGTTAGTCACGTACGAATGGTCAAGGCTGCAATAAACACCGAAATCGGGTACCAAAGACTGTACTTGAAGTTACCAACTTTTCACTGAATTCGATATCAATTTAGTTATATTGATTTCTAAATGCAATTCGCGATTCAAATACCAATCCCGATTTGGTATTTCTTTTACACAGAATACACGTCTACTATTCTGTGTAGATAATTTGCTTAATGCTTATATTGAAATTAAGATCACAATTTTAATATATGCTAATTTGCTTCCCGCCAGTTTAGCGTGCCTATTCTTTCGTGTCATTGGTCCGTTCAAACATGACACGCACACATAGCCCCTCAACCTAAGGGTTCCTTATAAAGCCACGGTTCGTAAGAGAACAACCCTCTTCGCTTTTCTATCATCATCCAGACGACACGCGTCTTTCACGTGTTTGTGCCGCGAACCTTTATTCGCTCTTCTTGTGACCTCGTGTTTTCGCGGACGCGGCAAATACACAGCTTCCTGAGCCAGGATATATACACATACACAAACACGCAAGTACTCGCATCGCCGATGCATATTTTAATCTAACTCTTTTTATATTTTATTAAACAGCTATATATCGTTAGACTTATCTTTTATTACAGCTTTGCTATTACGTTCATCATATTTTATTTGTTGCTCTTGCTCTTGTTAACTATCTCTATTTAACACATTCAAGCTTTAAGAATTAATTTAACTTGTGAATAAAATTTTAAAGGCATTCCTGTCGTTTTATTTCAACTAATAATCTTTCTTTCAGCTTAGCACACGTCCTGGACTTTTGATGCTCATTGTACATAACTACCTTATTAAACTTTTTTAGCATCTCCCGGCATCAAGTCACACGTCGTGTCATCTGCTTTTCAGTCAGTCGACGCGGCACCCAGAGAGAACAAAGTTTCTTAACGTGCAAATGATCATGCAGAATCGAACAAATTGCTGGTGCATTTAGGCCTGAAGTACCCTCTATCTGTTGGTGGGTCACTCGCCTGTCCTCGCCAAGCAATTTTCTCACAGTAGTAACGTTTTCCTCCGTAACTGACGTTCGTCGCCTTCTACAGTTAAATTTCCCCTTTGGAATTCTCTATACCGACTGAATATCGTTGTGCGATGTGGGCAAACATCACCTAGTGCAAGGGTCATTTCCTCGAAGCACTGATCTATGTTTAAACCACGCACGAAATTATAACGCAAAACTGCCCTTATCACATTTTGTGACCACGATGCCATCGCGAGCACTTTACACACTCACTGCTAATGGATAACTAGGCCCATCGACATGCCGCGGCGGCTACTATGCACGTATGAACGTGTCTCAACATGCTGCAACAAGCAGTTTCCTACGATTCATTGTTGCGTCATATTGCAAAACTTTCCTAGTATCCTCTATATGTTGATAACAGCGTTATCTAATGAGCAGTTAAGAAGATTAAGCGCGTGTATCTTTCGCGCCAATTTTCTGGATGATCCGTAAGATGGAATTACAGTATTATTCACTGTTTCTGTTATGTCGTGTCGATTGCATATCGATCAAATTACTACATTTTTCGACAAATGATCAGATCGACTGATGAGTGGGGGAATTACATGGAATGCGTCTCAGTAAATGCTTTGTCGACAATAGTTGATTGATAAATGATTGACGTGAGGTTATTTTTTTTGAATTAAAGCCAATCAAGAATTGCCTATTTATATTTTCTGAATAAAACACACATTACTACATATCATTATGATTACATAAATAAAACGGAAATAAAATGTTATGCACACTTCTTGGAGCATTGGGCTTTACTTGAATTTTCGGTGATGTACTGAAGCATATCTGTGCCTGTTATGAGTCCGCAAAGAGTTTCTTCATTATTTTCATTATCTAAAAGGAGAAATAATAAAGATAGGCACCGAATATACTACTGTGGGCAAAAAATAGTAAGCCTTTTTAATTTAAATTTTGCGCGAAAACCCATTCGTCGAAATATTTTTTTTCTAGGTTGGTATGACTATCAGTGACATCTGTGCCAAATGTCACATCAAAATAATCATTAGTGTTTAGTATACGCTTGTCTTTCTGAAGTACAAAAAGTGCAATCGGCGATTTTTACAATGATTAAAATTATTCAACAAAGAAGTTCCATTAAATTTTGTATACGGAATCAAATTTCTGGTGCCGAAACGTTCAGAATGTTGCAAAAGGCCTTCGGTGATAATTGTTTGTCGCGAGCAAGTGTTTTTCATTGGTACAAATTATTCAAAAAGGGTCGAGAACGTGTTGATGATGAACCACGTCCAGGACGGCCATCAACATCAACTGATGATCAACACGTCAATAGAATCAAGGAATTGGTGCTTGAGAATCGACGATTAACAGTCAGAGACCTTACTGGCATCGTTGGAATATCGGAAGGATCAGTGAAAACCATTTTGAAAGATCATTTGGGCCTAAGAAAAGTGAAAGCACGATTTGTTCCAAAATCACTCAATTTTTTCGAAAAACAGCGTCGCCTTGACGTCTGTGAAACAATGCTTTCCGACTATCAAGACAAAATGAAAGGCATCATAACTGGAGATGAGACTTGGATCTACGCTTATGACCCGGAAACAGACGATCAATCGGCCGAATATCGTATCAAAGGTGAGCCGAAGCCCAAAAAACCACGTCAAAGCAAGTCAAAAATCAAGGTTATGTTGACAGTTTTCTTCGATTATCGAGGTGTGGTGCCCTCCGAATGCCTTCCGACCGGCCAAACTGTCAACAAAGAATACTATTTGAGTGTTATGCGTCGTTTGCGCAATGCTATTCGTAAAAAGAGGCCAGAATTATGGGCCGACAACTCTTGGTTTTTGCACCACGATAATGCACCGTCGCATACTGCATTAATTCTTCGTGAGTTTTTCGACAAATTTTCAACCAATATCGCTCCGGGGAAACCGTTTTGAGTCAATTGAAGACATTAAACGTGAATCGCTACGCGCGTTGAAGGCTATTCCTGAAATTGACTTTAACAACTGTTTCGAGAATTGGAAGAAACGTTGGCACAAGTGTATTGGGACCAGGGGGGGATTACTTTGAGGGGGACGAAATAGATTTGGCAGAATAAATTAAGAATTTAAAAATTATGAACAAAGTCTTACTATTTTTTGCCCACAGTAGTATAAGAAACGATACTTACTTTCTGTAACTACTGCAAATCCGTCTATCTCCAGTGCCCTGGAAACTATTCCCAGAGTCGTGTCGAGTTTCACTTTAACGAACTTCGTCATCAGTGCCTTACTAATGGGACACTCCGGTTTTACCCTATTGGCGAACATCTGACTCATTAACTGTGTCACAGTCGCCACGCCTGCCAATTTGCCGCATTTGGTTATTACAGGTATCTGGTCCACTCCCAATTTCCTAAGTAAATTGAGCGTCTTCTGGCACGATGTCGTGGGTAAAATGCTGATAGGTGGGTCGAGATTCAGTTTAGAAACAGTGTCTCCCCACCAGCAACAGTTCAGCAAATTTTGACATGGTTGTAGATTTCGCACCTCCATCCACGCGTCCGAGACGAATTTCGTTAGGTAATTACGAATGCTGTCTGGTAATATGACGACGCATCTTTGACCTTTTTTCAGCGAACGGGCTGCTTCGATTGCCGCCGCCACGTTTGCGCCAGCACTTCCACCTGTAAACGAAGGTATAATCAATTATATTGTGCACTTTAATTAAGTTCTGCAAAGGTAAATGTTAATAGAGGCCGCGATTGATTAAAACAATCAATTAAGGTTATTAAAACTCCTTCCCACATCAATTTTTGTATTTTGTACTTCGACAACTAAGTTCTCATCATCAGCAGATAATTAATCACAATGATACACCTGGAACCACAGCACAATTCGCACAGAGATAAATTGCACACATGCAATGTGTGTTTGGGTTTAGACGGTGTACGAGGCTGGTTCCAGAAGTACCCGACCCAACGAAGAAAACACAAAAATTTTAGAAAGAAATATATTTATTTTTCAACATAATCTCCTTTCAGTTTCATACACTTTTCCCAGCGATGTTCAAAAAGTTCGATACCCTTTTTATAATAAGAACTGTCTTGCCCCTCAAAATAGCCATTAACTGTCGACATCACTTCTTCATCGTTGGAAAATTTTTGACCACTGAGCCGTTTTTTCAAGTTCTGGACTAGAAAATAATCCGAGGGGGCTAAATCTGGCGAATAGGGTGCATGAAGTAGCAGTTCAAAGTTTAATTCATTAATTTTGGCCATTGCAATAACGGATTTGTGAGCTGGTGCATTGTCTTGATGAAACAACACTTTCTTCTTAGCCAATTGCTGTCGTTTTTGCTTGATTTCTTCGCTCAAACGTTGCAATAAGTTCGCATAATACCCGCCGTTGATAGTTTTTCCTTGTTCAAGGTAGTCATTGAAAATTATTCTACGCGCATCCCTAAAAACGATGCCGTGACCTTGCCTGCAGATGAAACGGTTTTCGCCTTGTTTGGAGCCGGTTCTTTTGAGTTCATTGTTTTGATTGTTCTTTTGTCTCGAGTGTGAAGTGATGGACCCATGTTTCATTCATGGATATGAAACGGCGCAAAAATTCTGCTTTGTTGCTGTGAAACTTCGCTAAACACTAAATTGAAACGTCTTTATGACACTGTTTTTGCTCGAGTGTGAGCAAATGCGGCACCCATCTTGCACAGCTTTCTCATGTCCAAATTTTCAGATAATATGCGATGTAGCACACTTTTTGAAATGCCTACAATGTCTGCTAGCTCACGCACTTTCGGTCGACGATCATTCGGTACCGCTTTGTGGATTTTCTTCACTATTTCTAGAGTCGTCACGTCATTTGATCGACCACTGCGATGTTCGTTTTGGCAGCTCGTACGGGCTCGTTTAAGCTCTGCTAGTCAATATTTCACTGTTGTAAACGAAAGGGCAGACTCGCCCTGAATATTATCCAGTTCAGCTTTTATATCGATTGGGCTGCGGCCTTTCAAATAAAAGTATTGTATCACGTAGCGATGACCAATTTTCACCATTTTTACAAATTCACTGAAAACGTTCACTATTGATGGTTGCCAAACAAATACTAAACAACGTGGCGTCTTCAAACTTGAAACATATGCTTTATAGATTGTGTACTTTCTAATACGGTGATATTTTTCAAACAACTACCGCCATCTCTAGGTTAGACCGGATATTACCGGACCACCCTCGTTAGTCTAGTATGCACTGCTGGCGATGACAACTTAATTGTCGAAATACGTATACAGAATACGTACATTAATGTGGAAAGGGTTTTTAGTAACCTTAATTGATTAATCGAAGCTCTGCAAATTGAACTTCATTTCACGTGGTTGTTCCTTGGATACAACACGCCTTGTGCGTGCTGAAATGGAAAATATGGTCTGGTGATTCTCAAAATAAAAGACGGACACTCGGTTAATAACGTGTTAATAAATGTATAGTTACCGCATAGTAAGCCTTCTTCTTTGATTAAACGTTTTGCCATTGGTAAAGCCTTTAAGTCGCTGATTTTAACCCATTTGTCTATAACTTTGTGTTCTAACGTGGTCGGAACGAAATCGTATCCAATACCTTCCATTTCCCAAAACTTGCCGGGTTCCTTGTTTATACTTTCGGGTCGCGCCATTATCGAACCTTCCGGGTCGACACCAACAATTTTACACGACGGATTGATTTCTCTCATTTTCCTGCCAATACCCGTTAATGTACCGCCAGTACCTGAACCTGCTACCTGTAATTTATCAAAAATGTTTCTTCACAATGTTGCATTATCAGTTCCCTGATTGTTCATTATTAATTACAAAACTAGATGCTTGTATATGCGACAAAATTAGAAATTACAAGATACTGGGATATTACTGGCATAGTTAGATGTAAGAAAAAACAATAAATAAGTTGACTTTATTTAATTTATTTAAATAAAGTTTTAAGAAGAACTTCGTTACTTTCTTACTACAATTTTTTCATTCAGCTTCACACATGTCCTGAGTTTTTTATGCTCATTATACATTAATTTATTACCATTTGCTTTCAATACTGCACCGCTGAAGTTAAGTTGAAACTTCATCAATATCACCTTCCGCATCACAGCGTTGTTAATAATTTGGCTTCGCAACGGGGGGCTAAATTTTTTAACACATATAGAGTGTCTGTAATAATTTGTAAGAACACCAACAACGTGGAGCTGCTAATATTTGTTCTCTACTTACTTGTTACTTACTTTTTGTTTTGTCTCTCTCCTACATCTATCCTGCTTCATCTTAACATTGCTATATTCAAGTCTTCTTCTTTCTTTTTATTGTTGTCATTTCTGAAGCATACGTCTGGCGGTTGAGAATTTCAAGAGGGTCGTTTACAAAAATAAAAGAGGTTCGAGGTTTGACCCTTACGGAACTCCATATGTTGTGTGGAAAAATTGAGATTTACGGCTTTCGTAGTAGACATAGTTAGCTCTATAATATAAGTAGGACTGGAATATCAAGACAAGTGACGGCGAGAAACCAATTTTAGCAAACTTGCGTAGTAGTATTGGGTGATCTATCCGACTGAACGCTTTAGAGTAACCAGTAAAAATTACGTCTGCTTGTGTATTGTTACCAATCTTATCAGATAGAAACTGAATACATATTGTTAAGTTAATGACTATTGACTGCTTATTAATAAAACGACGGTGGCAAGTGGATAGCAGAGATTCGATTTGCGGAAAAATTGAACGATAATTCTCAGTGTAACCTACATTACCTTTATTATATACAGGTAGCATTCTACCTATTTTCCACCATTTGGGAAAAGTACACGAACGAAGTGCTAGATTGAATGGCAAGTTTTTATAACGTCTCCAGCTTTTTCATCATTTTTTTCCTGTTGTTTGGATCGGAAACCATTTCGAAGTCAATAAATAGCAAGTTTTTATAACGTCTCCAGCTTTTTCATCATTTTTTTCCTGTTGTTTGGATCGGAAACCATTTCGAAGTCAATAAATAGCAAGTTTTTATAACGTCTCCAGCTTTTTCATCATTTTTTTGCTGTTGTTTGGATCGGAAACCATTTCGAAGTCAATAAATAGCAAGTTTTTGTAACGTCTCCAGCTTTTTCATAATACTTTTCTCTTTTGAAGTCAATAAAGTTTGAAGTCAATAAAATATATAGGAAACATTCTACCTATTTTCCACCATTTGGGAAGTCAATAAATAGCAAGTTTTTATAACGTCTCCAGCTTTTTCATCATTTTTTTCCTGTTGTTTGGATCGAAAACCCTTTTGAAGTCAATAAAATATATAGGAAACATTCTACCTATTTTCCACCATTTGGGAAAAGTACACGAACGAAGTGCTAGATTGAATGGCAAGTTTTATAAACAGATAAATTATCATTTTTTTCCGGTTGCCATATATCGAAAGCGGTTCAATCACAACATATATTGGAAACATTCTATCATTTTTAATTTGTTTATCGTTTTTATAACGTCTCCAGCTTTTTCATCATTGAAGGGCATTTTGTTTAGATGAAGAAGGAAGTTTTCCGAATTTTTTTTTGGTTTATATAATAAATGCGAAAGAAAAAAAGAAAATTTTCATCATACTTACTATCATATCGACTTTGCCACCGCATTGGTCAAAAATTTCTACAGCCGTTTGTATCTGTATAGTGATAAATTTCATGTTCCAGATAAATTTCTCGATTTTCGGTTGCTATAGCTGTTTTTCTACTTTTCACAAAATAAAACAGAATACACAACATTTTATAAATAGTGTGTACATTTGTATGTATTTGTAGTATTGAAGTTTTAATTTAATTTAATGAAGTTCTCAAAGGGTGTAAAATGCGAAAGACACTTTGAAAATTTTCATCATACTTACTATCATATCGACTTTGCCACCGCATTGGTCAAAAATTTCTACAGCCGTTGTATCGTAGTGCGCCAATGGATTCGATGCGTTGCTATACTGAAATAAAACAGAATACACAACAATTATAAAATACATTTGTATGTATTTGTAGTATTGAAGTTTTAATTTAATTTAATGAAGTTCTCAAAGGGTGTAAAATGCGCGTGACACTTTGAAGTTCCATTTGCAGAGTTAATCGAAAGTTCCCAGTTTGAAATGGTCTAACTTAGCTACTTAGATTTTTAGATTTTTAGTATTGTCTGTTGGATTCTTAATAAGTTGAATTTGATGGAGCCTGCGGTTGATTAACTTAATCACTAAGGTTGATATATAACCCCTTTCCACAGTACACAGTAGTGCACATCTTGATTCTCAGCGGTATAGATGGCGTACGGAGTTTGTTTTCGTACAGGTATTTTTCGCCGTGGTTTACCAGGTGCGACACCTTGCAATTGTCTGCTGATGATGATAACTTAGTTGTCGAAATGCGTATACAGAATTACAAAAGTTAATGTGGAAAGGGGTTATATATCAACCTTAGTGATTAAGCACAGGATAAGGCCAATACAAACCCATACGGGCAAAGACAGTACTACCGCAGCGTAACACTTATATTGACATTAGAAAAACTAGTAGGTGCGCAACTAAGTTCTCGCTCTTTTTCAAGAGATGGCTCCAGTAGTAAGTGCTGTTCGATTTTGACATAACCAAAACGTCACGAACCAAGTTTAGACATATGTATGATAAACAAACCGCTTTGACACATTAGTGATTTTGTTTTTGCGTCATATACTTTTGGTTGTGTGAAAATGTCTGATTTTGTGCCAAATAATCTGGGCACAAAATGCGGGAAGTGTTGCTTTTCTTCTTTCATTGGATGAAAACGGCGGCTGAAGCGCATCGAGAACTCCAAAAAGTTTACGGAGATGCTGTTCTAAGTGAAACAACGTGCCGTGATTGGTTCCGTCGCTTCAAAGACGGTGATTTCAATGTTGACGACCGTTCGCGTGAAGGAAGACCAAAAACCTTCGAAGACGCTGAACTGGAGGCATTGCTCGATGAAGATCCGTGCCAAACGCAAAAAGAGCTTGCTTCAGCATTAGGAGTTACCCGCCAAGTCATTTCACAGCGATTGCATGTGTTGGGAATGATTTAAAAACAAGGAACTTGGGTTCCTTATCATTTGAAGCCAAGAGACGTTGAGCGTCGTTTTTTCGCCTGTGAACAACTGCTCCAGCGGCAAAAAAGGAAGGTTTTTTCATCGCATCGTTACGGGTGATGAAAAATGGATTCATTACAGCAACTCAAAGAAAACAAAATTATGGGGACTGCCCGGTCATGCTTCTACGTCGTCGGTTCGGCCGATTATTCACGCTGCGAAGGTTTTGCTGTGTATTTGGTGGGATCAGGGCGGTGTTATTTATTATGAGCTGTTGAAACCGAACGAAACCATCACTGGGGAACGGTATCGAACTCAATTGATGCGATTGAGCCGAGCACTGCGCGAAAAGCGGCCACAATATGAGCAGAGGCACGAAAAAGTGATTCTACAGCATGACAACGCTCGGCCTCACGATGCCAAACCCGTTAAAACCTACTTAGAAACGCTCAAATTGCGCCGTCCGATTATTACTTGTTCCGTTCGATGGCACATGGTCTGGCTAATCAGCAGTTCCGCTCATACGAAGACATCTCAAAATGGCTTGATTCGTGGATAGCCTCAAATGACGAACACTTCTACCGTGACGGTATTCGAGCTCTGCCAGAAAGATGAGAGAAAGTTGTCGCTAGCTATGGGCAATATTTTGAATGATTCATTTGTAAACATTTTTTCACAATAAAGTTGCATTTTCATCAAAAAAACAGCGAGAACTTGGTTGAGCACCTGATAAGTCATCACGACAAAAAAAAACGCAACTGTATATAGAAAGAAACCCTAAACCCTCTAAACCATAATAATATCTATTTATAAGAAACCAAACCGTTAATATAATCGTCAGGTGGAGCGGGTGTACATCTTGGTTTGCAACGGTGCGGATCGCGTACGGAGTGTATTTTTCGTACAATTTCTTCGCCGTGTTTTACAAGGTGCGACACTTTGAAATTATCTGCTGATGATGACAACTTGTTTGTCGAAATGCGTATACAGAATTTACAAATAGTTAATTGTGGAAAGGGGTTATATATCAACCTTATTGATCAAATGGAGCGATTATATGATTAATTTTGTGTCGACAATTTATAACAGAAATACTGTATTGTCATTGATTAAGCCATACGAAGAAGAAGAAGTGCGCATTTGGCAAATGCTAAAACGGAAAGTCATAAGTTTGAAGATAAAGCTGTAGCCTTTGTGGAATTAAATTTGAGATGCCTTGCATCGTGACGTTAATTCTATTTGCTACTTCTTGTTTATTGGCCGGAGACGTCGCATAAACTTTTTTCTTCAAAAAACTCCAAACACAGAAGTTATGAGGATTCATATCTAGTGACCTTGCAGGTCATAATATTGGTGTATTTCGCTCGACTCACCCATCTGGAAGATGTTCGTTCAACGCTTATAATTCTTGCATTATGAGCTAGTGCACCATCGTGCATGTAATGTTGGCATTGACATTTAATGGAACATTATCCAATACTATTTCCACAACTCATTTACGTGTTGGCATAAAACGCCAAAGCGCAAAACTAGAAAGCCAAGACGCACACTGTGCGTTTTGGCTTTCGACGGCACAGACCGTGTATGAAATTTGTTTCGTGCGGGTTTTTGTCGTGGTTTACAGGTGCGACACTGTTTAATTATCTGCTAATGATGACAACTTGGTTGTTGAAATACGTGTACAGAATACGAAAATTATGTGATTAAGTTAATCAACCACAGGCTCCATCAAAATTACAGAAAAAAACATGGTTTTCCAGAGAAAATTTAAAAAAATTGGGAATATTTTTCGTCGTACAGCATTTCTGTATCAGGGCTGTCGACTCAGAATTAATCATAGAATTGTCCTACCTGACAAAACATTGCAAACCGAAAGCTTACTTCTGAGTAAACCTATATTTCATTATTTTTGCACAATCTTTAAAAAATAATCGAAAGCCACCCTAACGTATTAAAAAGTAAGATTAGTTTCTAACTACGTACTTGATCTAATATTATGGAATTCGGCGTTTCTCTTTGTATTCTTTGAGAGACAGCTATAAGTCCGTCCTTTGAAAAGGATCCTTCCGAAGTCGGAGTACGTATGACTTCCGCACCCAAGGCCCTCAGAGTGTCCACCTTTTCGTTGGACATCTTTTCCGGCATCACTATTACGCATCTGTATCCTCGAATGGCGCAAGTTAACGCTAAACCTATACCAGTGTTTCCAGAAGTTGCTTCTATGATCGTATGCCCAGGTTTTATGATTCCCGCGTCTTCGGCGTCCACGATCATTCTATAGGCGATTCTGTCTTTTACCGATCCGCCTGGATTGAAGTATTCACATTTCACCACTGTAAACGGAAATGTATTTTTAATAGTTTATAATTGGTTGTTAAAAATGTTTAGGGACACGTGGAATTGAATTTACAGTGCTGGATAGACGCATATATATTTGAGTACAATCATTACTGATAATCTTCGAATACTATGTACTTATAAGAAATTTTTAATAAAGAATAAAAGTGAAATCATTGCAATCTGTATGATAGCGTACAAAATCCTAAAAAGCAAAAAGTATCACCTAAGTAAGCGTCTTTTATTTTGCAAAATGGTGATTACACATTTTTTATTCAAGTTTGACAGTGCTCAAAAATTACATTACATTCTCATAGCGCGCTTAAACTCATAACGTGTGAAATGAAAAAGTAAAATTTCGTGTTCACCTTTGGAAATTGTCAAAAAGACCTTTCCGTGATCGAGGAATGGTCTATGGCAAGCATAGCTTGTTTTCAATAGGGCATGAATGGCATAAAGTGTTTGTGTTTTTATAAATTTACAATTTTCAATAGAAAAAATGTATGTACTGTAAATTTATTTTTAAAAAAATCATTAATTAATAATATGTAAGAATTATTACTACATTATAAAAATAATTTCTATTTTCCTAATATTTATAAAATAATTATAATATATTCCATGGTGCCATCTAAGAAGCACTGTCTTAACTATTGAAGAAGTCCTAAATTTGAAACATTTCGTGGCGCCATCTAACGATCGTTATACAAACTTTAATCAGCTTATTCTAGTTTCAAACCAAAATGTTGGGAAACTCATCAACGAAAGTTTAGACACTTATACACAGATGGCGCCACATTGTCGAAATTAGTTTTCTTCTTAATTGCGACTCATTGTACTTTATTTTAAAAATATATTATCGATTGTATTTATTTTAATTTTCAAATCTTTTATTATTAATTCTATCCTGTCTATTAAATTCCATTTCTCGTAATAATTATAAAATAATTTAAATAATTTCCTGGTGCCATCTAACAAATTCTTTTTCTATAATAAAATTTATTATACTATTCATTAAGGGTATATAACAGCGAGCATTTACATTGCTTCTTAATTGTTATCTACTAATTGTTTCTATATTGTAAATATAAACTCTATCTAATTACGATAAGATTTTTCTTTATTAAAAAGTCGATGTATGGTAGGTAGGTGAAAGAGAAAAAGAAAACAACTAAATATAATAATTTGGGAAAGAGAGAAAAATGCCCCGAAACATTAATATGAGGTATTTTATTATATATTTTATGGTCGAAAAGCTAAACATAGAAAATGGAATATATAGGAATATTGTCATTATTGCCTTCTTTTATGAACAGGAGCGAGTCTAACTTATTATTTATGAGATAAGAGATGCATTAAATATTAAAACGTTTTATTCAAACTTACACATTTCACATTCTAGTCCTTCGGCTTGGGGTATTTTATTCAATCGTACTAAGGGAGTATTCCCAATTGCTTCCAAAGCGTTAGAGTGTATCTTCTTAGGTGCTCCTCTGAAAATAAAAAAAAAATTGAGTGAACTAATGTCGGCCAGTGTAATAACGGCGGTTATTAACGTTATTACCGACGTTCGAACAATCCTAAGGAACTTTAAAAGAACGCTCATTTCCATTTGGTTATCATAATTTATTATTTAAATATTGTCTATCATATGTATGTTTTCTTTTCACGAAAACTAAAGATAAGAAGTATATCGTAATATGTAAAGAAAGAAACAACTGTTGGTTGTTTAACGTAATTTTTATTGAATGTTAAATCGTGTCTGATTTAGGAGAAAATGTATTGATGATATGATACTTGTTATTGAAAAGTCTGATGGTTATAAGCTAAAGAGTGTTTCAAATTTCGCGGCTTTTTAAAGAATAAATAAAACACATAATTTACATTCACTTTCAAAAACTTTTTATAGGTAATTGAAGTATCAGTTATGACATTTATATATCTGCCAAATTGCCTCCTCTTGCAGCTCCACAGACGTCTACTCTTTTGTTAAAATTTTCAATGAGATTTTGACATAATTGAGTCTCTATCTCACCAATGACACGAATAATTTCATCTTTCAAAACAGGAATTGATTGCGGATTGTTTTTATAATCCTGACTTTTCGCATAACCCCAAAGAAAATAGTCTAACGGTGTCAAATCACATGATCTTGGTGGCCGATTAACATCACCGTTTCTTGAGATTACACGTCCAGGAAATTTTTCTCCAAATAAATCAATTGATTCGTGTGCAAAGTGAGGTGTAGCGCCATCCTGTTCAAACCACATATCCTCTAGGTCAATATTCATTAATTCAGGCCACAAATATTCGGTTATCATCCGACGATATCGGTCACCATTGACAGTTACAACTTTACCAGCAGCATATTCAAGGAAGTAAGGTCCAATTACACCACCTGACCATAATGCATACCAAACAATAACTCGTTTAGGATACATAGGTTTCTCATGAATAATTCGTGGATTTTCCTCACCCCAGATACGGCAATTTTGTTTATTAACATAGCCACCAAGTTCAAAATGTGCCTCATCGGAAAACATTATTTTTTGAGAAAAATCGGCTGGTTGTTCATTGATGAAATTGACAAATGAACGACGTTTTAAATGATCTAATGGCTTTAGTTCCTGTGTTATTTGAACCTTGTATGCCTTCAGAGCTATATCCTTGTGTACGTCGTCTAATGAACATTTCAGGATCTTCAGCAACACTTTCACGAACCAAACCAATATTTTCTTGTGAACGACCACTACGATTCCATTTTTCACTTTTTTGATCTTCCACGGAACTGGTCTCTTGAAATTTCTTTTTCTTGACATTTTTTAATAATTCAACCAATAGTGCTTTCAGATGAACGATTATGTTAATCATAAAATTCACGTAATTTTCTAAAAACTCTTTTCACAGAACACTGATTTTCATAAAATAATTCAACAATTTGAACACGTTGTTGTACCGTGTACGAAGCCATTTTTATAAATGTCATACATCACACTTTTTAAATGCCCACATACCCAGACAAATTCAGTGCGTCGTCTATATTTTATTTATTCTATATGTATAAGGTTTTCCAATAGGGATGATATGATTTTGAAGTGACATTTCGGCCATTTGTAATATGCCATGATCTGTCATTTGTTTTTCATTGTATTCAGTAGTGTTTACAATTTCATCATGGAGAGATATACGCAAGAACAACGTTTACAAATTATTCAGTACTCGCTATTCGTCGAATTGTTAAAAATTTTAAGGTTACATTTTCTTTACATAATTTTCAAGTGCCAATAAGACAAAGAACCGCTCGAAGTAATGTAAATATCGCAGCCGTTCAGTCCAGTGTTACTGAAGACCGTAATTTGTCGATTCCAAGACGTTCTCAACAATTGCGACTGTCTCAAACCACAACCTGGCGGATTTTGAGAAAGGATTTGGGTTTGCATCCCTATAAAATTGTTCTCACTCAAGAACTGAAGCCATTGGACCATCGTAAACGTCGTGAATTTGCTGATTTTGCCTTGGAACAACTTGAAAACCATAACGATTTTTCCTCTGATGAGGCTCACTTTCATATGGATGGTGTGGTAAATAAACAAAACTGTCGATTCTGGTGCGAAGAAAATCCACAAATTATTTATGAAAAACGATTACATTCACCTAAATTGACAGTTTGGTGTGGTTTTTGGTATGGTGGAATCATCGGTCCGTACTTCTTTCAAAATGAAGCTGGTAACACCGTTACTGTCAATGGAGAGCGGTATAGATTGATGATAACCAACTTTTTATGGCCGACATTGGAAGAAGTTGATCTTGGCAACATTTGGTTCCAACAAGACGGGGCTACGTGACACACAGCAAATGCAACACTAGAATTATTGCGAGAAAAGTTTGGAGATTCGATTATTTCAAGAAATTGTGATATTGAATGGCCTCCAAGAAGTTGTGATTTAACACCATTAGACTATTTCTTGTGGGGTTATTTGAAGTCATTGGTCTATCGAAATAAACAAACCAGACTCTCTTCAAGCTTTACAACTCAATATTGAACGTGCCATTCATGACGTACGACTAGATTTAGTGGAAAAAGTGCTCGAAAATTGGGTTAATCGAATTCGTTCCTGCAGAAGAAGTCGTGGAGGCCATTTGAATGACGTTTTATTTAGAACTTAATTGTATCGATTGTACTTCACATTAAATAAAAAACTTTTGAATTTTCTTAACAATAAGTGTGTTTTTTTTTTCTTAAAGAAATCATATCACTCTTATTGGAAAACCTGTTATTTGTCCATCATAAAATATTGCATCTTTTTTACTGCTGCATCCACTCGTTCATTATTAAACGAATATGAGTATATAAACATTAAAAATAATGACGTACTACAGAAACTTATTAATTTTAAAGCATGTAGTTAAGTTAATTAATTCATTAGTTTACGAGCAATAATTATCTCATTTAATATCTTGTTTTTTTTTATTTAAATAGACTTTACCATAAAGAGTTGACTTTTATTGTTTTGCTTTCGTTTTATAACATACAACTATTTATTTAATACTTTTATTTAATACTTTAATATTGGGTTGGCAACTAAGTACTTTCGGTTTTGTAGTATAAAATAAAACACTTTTTTTTAAACAAAGAATAGTTTTTAATCAATTATATATTTTCCATTTTGCTCAATGACCTTTTGCCATCTTTCTTTCAGCTGCATGATTCCGCGCTCATAAAATTTCTGGTCCTTATCAGCAAAAAACTGAACCAGGTGCGAGTGAAGGTCATCGTCATTTGTGAAAGTTTTACCATTCAAAGAATTCTGCAAACTTCGAAATAAATGGTAATCAGATGGTGCTAGATCAGGGCTGTAGGGGGGATGTGGCATCACTTCTCGCCAAGCTCCAATAGTTTCCCACGAGTTGCCAAAGAAGTGTAAGGCCATGCATTATCTTGGTGGAAAACTACACCTTTCCGATTTGACAATTCTGGCCGTTTTTCTTTGATTGCTTCATCCAGATTTATTAATTGTAGACAGTAAACATCAGAATTGATCGTTTGTTTCCTTGGAAGCAGCTCAAAAAACACAACACCTTTGTAATCCCACCAAACTGACAGCATGATCTTTTTTGGATGCAATTCAGCTTTCGATGTGATTTGAGCTGGTTTATCGTGTTTGCTCCATGATCGTTTTCGAACTATGTTACTGTACAGGACCCATTTTTCATCACCTTCTTTTTAAGAAAGGGTCGGTTTCATTTAGTGAAAGGTGCATATTGCAAAAGTTGATTCATTGTGTTAAATGAATTTCTTTCAATTCGTGAGGTACCCAAATATCAAGCTTCTTAACTAGCCCAAGACATTTTAAATGTTTTTCAATTGTTGTGTGTGATACATGTAGTTTCTCCGTAACCCCTCGAACATCATCAACTTCAGTAGGCCGACCAGAACGTTGCTCATCTTTAAGGGAAAAATCTCCAGAACGGAATTTTTTATACCAATTCTGGCACGTGCGCTCTGTTAAGCAATTAGCACCATAAACTTCACATATCGTTTTGTGAGCCGCAGCAGCTTTCTTTCCTTTACGGAAATAAAATAGTAAAATATGTCGAAAATGTTCGTTTCTGCACTCCATTTAAAATTAACCCACAACTAATAGCTTTAATAAAAATCACGCACTACTTGCTTCTAAAGTTACGTCAATGTGACTAGTATCACGCGACAAACGGTAAAGTACAGCACTAACATACGTTATACAAAAAAATAAAGCAACGCTCTCTATCAGTAAAAACCGAAAGTACTTAGTTGCGAACCCAATACATATTATTACCTCAAATGAGACAGCAGACAATGGGTCATCCCATAAAGATAACAAAGTTCACTTACAGAAGTAAACTTCTTGCTCACATAATAGCTGAAAGTGGTGAAATGAATACTGTGTTGAAACGCCATTCGATTCGCAATGCAATGATTTTTTTGAACCAAGCTTGGAATGAGTCACCACAAAGCGTACTAAAGAATTCTTGGTTCAAATTGTTCAATTGCGACTTTAATCACTACGACAGCGACGATGATTTGCCCTTAGCACAATTACTTCAAAAAGATCATGAATGGAATGAAGTTGTCGAAAGGAACCTAAGTCTTTTAGAAGAAATTGCACCAAACAATCCCATTGGTGTAGACGAAATCGAAGAATGGAATGAAGATGTTAGAAACGGACTTGGAGACGAACTCAATAGCGATGATGATGCTTCAGATAGCAGCGACGACAGAGTTATGGAAGACATACCAATAATTCCTTTTTCGATAGCCAAGGAAAGCGTCAACAATTTGATACAATTGTGCAAAAATAGGAAGTTGAATTCCACCAAGCACATGTCCAATCTCCGTAACGACATATGTAGTTCTTTCTAATATTATAAAACTAGAAAAACAAGCTCACATTACAGATTATTTGTGTACAAGTAATGATAAATAAATAATAAACAAAAAAACCTTTTTGAACAATTAGTTAAGTAATAGATATTGGTATTAAGTGTTGATTCTTGCATATAACTCCTTTTTAGTTTTGATACTGGTACAAGTATTAAAACTAAAAAAATTGAGTTATATGCAGGAATCAACACTTAATAGCAATATCTATTAGTCTACAAAAATTCAGATGTGTACGATGCCCTCAAGAGGCGGTATGTATTAGAAACCAAAAATATTATTTATGAAAATGCGTGGAAGCAAAAAACTTTGAAACTTAATTACTCAGAATTTTCTTTTTTGCACTTGCACCCCTTTGCTTTTAAGTCCCTCATATGTTATAAATATGTTAAGGACAAGCTTAAGTTGTGCGAATATATAACAACTGTAATATTATTATTCTAAAAGAGCCTTAATTTCTTTACTTATATCGCTACGATTGTTCTTGCTAAACGAAGGAGTCAAATGTGTTATCATTGGGTCTGATGTTAGCATCATTCGGTGGCATAACATCTTCGTTCCTTTTTTCAAATCGCGACTTTATACGTTTAGAATCCTGCCAACTTCGTTTAAATTGAGAGTAAAAACGTTTGTATATTGTATCCAAAATTTCACATATTTTATCTTCGCTTAAGGCAACATATGATTGTTCCAAAAATCGTTTTAATTTTATTCCGTCTTTGTCACATTCCATAAGCTTCGAGCATAAACCGCGTATGAAATGGAAAAACTTTCCATTATCGTGTATATACTACTGTGGGCAAAAAATAGTAAGACTTTTTAATTTAAATTTCGCGCGAAAACCCATTCGTCGAAATATTTTTTTTTCTAGGTATAGATATGACTGTCAGTGACATCTGTGCTAAATGTCACATCAAAATAATCATTAGTGTTTAGTATACACTTGTCTTTCTGAAGTACAAAAAGTGCATTCGGCGATTTTTACAATGAGTGAAATTATTCAACAAAGAAGTTCCATTAAATTTTGTGTACGGAATCAAATTTCTGGTGCCGAAACGTTCAGAATGTTGCAAAAGGCCTTCGGTGATAATTGTTTGTCGCGAGCAAGTATTTTTGATTGGTACAAACTATTCAAAGAGGGTCGAGAACGCGTTGATGACGAACCACGTTCAGGACGGCCATCAACATCAACTGATGATCAACACGTCAATAGAATCAAGGAATTGATGCTTGAGAATCGACGATTAACAGTCAGAGACCTTATTGGCATCGTTGGAATATCGGAAGGATCAGTGAAAACCATTTTGAAAGTTCATTTGGCCCTAAGATAAGTGAAAGCACGATTTGTTCCAAAATCACTCAATTTTTTCGAGAAACAGCGTCGCGTTGACGTCTGTGAAACAATGCTTGCCGACTATCAAGACAAAATGAAAGACATCATAACTGGAGATGAGACTTGGATTTATTATTCAATGTAATCTTCATTTGGCCCTAAGATAAGTGAAAGCACGATTTGTTCCAAAATCACTCAATTTTTTCGAGAAACAGCGTCGCGTTGACGTCTGTGAAACAATGCTTGCCGACTATCAAGACAAAATGAAAGACATCATAACTGGAGATGAGACTTGGATCTACGCTTATGACCCGGAAACAGACGATCAATCGGCCGAATATCATATCAAAGGTGAGCTGAAGCCCAAAAAACCACGTCAAAGCAAGTCAAAAATCAAGGTTATGTTGACAGTTTTCTTCGATTATCGAGGTGTGGTGCACTCCGAATTCCTTCCTACCGGCCAAACTGTCAACAAAGAATACTATTTGAGTGTTATGCGTCGTTTGCGCAATGCTATTCTGATTTATCTCCGTGTGACTTCTAGCTATTCAGTAAACTCAAACGACCGCTCCGGGGAAACCGTTTTGAGTCAATTGAAGACATTAAACGTGAATCACTACGCGCATTGAAGGCTGTTCCTGAAATTGACTTTAACAACTGTTTCGAGAATAGGAAGAAACGTTGGCACAAGTGTATTGGGGCCAGGGGGGGATTTCTTTGAGGGGAACGAAATAGATTTGAAAGAATAAATTAAGAATTTAAAAATTATGAACAAAGTTTTACTATTTTTTGCCCACAGTAGTAAATAAATCGGTATAATTATCACAATCCGTAGTTTATTAAAATCTAGTATGTGTTTAATCGTAAGATAACTGTAAAGTAACTGTTTGTAATAACTACCTTCAAAATGTCGCATCAAGCTGAGCAATTCAAAAATACAGACCTCACTAGCGTTCTGTTATAAATGCAACTAATTAAAAAGGAGCACCTAGGAGCACTTGAAATTGATTTAAAATGTAGAACTTGTAGAATGTGTCGGTAGTGGTTTCCAACTGTAGCCAAATGTAGCTAAAATTAGAGGTCCAAGTGTTTGGAGAAATACGGCTTTTTTATTCTACCTTCGTAAAAATATTTTTAAACAGAAAATAAAAATATTTGCTGTGTTTACTTTTTCAATTTTAGCTTATCGAAATATCCTATTTTAAATAAAAAACAAAAATAAAAATGTCAGCTCAAGCAATAAAATAATATTCGTATTGAAATTGTTTGGTTAAATTTTAGTCGGTTCAATGAAACATACAAGTAATGAGTTTGAAACGGTTCAAAGAAAAAACTAGTAGTCAGATCAAAGTAATTCTTTTTGATTTGATCGTAATAGTTATTTCGAAATTTAAATATACCATTGCATATTCTATTAACAGTATATTGAATATATGACTTTTTTCCGCGAAATCCGCACAGTGCGCCGTGTGACGAACCGCTCCTGCAAATGGGAAAAGTACCCAAGTCTATTCATTTATTGGTCGGTGGAGCTAATAGGAAAACTCATTTAAAAATGTACTTCGTTTAAACTTATGAAACGATTTCGATTCTATTTCCTTGTTTAGAACTGTTACATTATTACATTACACAGAAACAGACGTAGAATTTTTACTGCGGCTTTAAATATTTCACATATTTTCAATAATGTAAACAACTTACATTTCACGGTTTACTAAGCTTTTTAAATACTAATAAAAATCGATATTTTTAATGTAGATTAAAAGTTTTAGAAACAATCGCAGTTCCATTTCATTGTATTCTACTCAATAACCGTTCTTAAATCACTTGAAAGTTGATAATTCACTTTTATTATTAAAAAAACGGGTTTGCAGTGGAATTTTCGGAATTTTCAATTTGAAAAAGTCCATTAGAAAACTTTCGTAGAATGCGTTTGTTTTATAATAGGGTTTTAATTTAAATCTAAAATGTACATAGTTTGTACATACATTAATAAATGCACTGTTTAATTTCAAATGTTTTTGTGATATCTTCACAAATCGAATTACAAAGGTGTGGACTTACAGGGGTCTTCTTGTATGTGGACTCGTCGCCGGGTCCGCTCCTGGCCTCCAAGTACATCGACTTTCCCAACAAGGTATCGTAAAGCCGTCACCACAATTTTTCTTCGGTTCCATTTTCGATTCGATGCACTTGCAAAACGTTAAAAAAATCGACTGGCCTATTTACGGCGCCATTCCATTAAATAACATCGACCCCTCTCCCCACCCAACTTGGCGAATGTTAATCGTCAATATTTGTTTTTAACATTATGTTGTTGGTTTCCAGTATTTTTTTATAAATTTAAAACTCCAACAGAATCGTCTAAATTTGTATATTTTTAATTTACAATGGATTTCTGTTTATTTTATTGTGTTCGTGTTTTATTACGATTAGACGTAGGAAGAGTTTGTAGTAGAACAAGAGGTGTTAACTACAATGCCTGACTGGAATGTAGAGAAATACTGAGTAGAATAATAAATACATTTTTACTTGTTACACAACTAATAATTTAAAATAAAAATTTATAAATTCGTTGTGTTAAATGTATTTCTACGTTATTTGTATCTTTTTCTTTTATTTCGCATTTTATTTGTTGGTCAAAATTGTTTTCTATGCTATCGCCATTTATGTTAATGCATATAATCAGTCACAAAAGTGTTCGTACATCCCATGAATGCTGAATATCATAAAATGTGTACGTCCGGCTACGATAAAGCCCATTTATTACCATTTAACAACGTTAAAAAAACTCTAGAAACCTCTAGTAGCAATATGAAAACTATTATTTACGACTACAAGAGAATTTAAATATTCTTCTTCTTTCTCTTTAATCTATTCTCTTTTTTAAATATTCCAACATTGAATGTTAACAAAAGTTTTCGTATACTTCATCTTCATACGACATTTCTTTATTGTAAGTCATAATGAATTCTGTAAACCCTCTTTGTAGTATCATGTACAGGTTGGTAGAAAAGCTTTGAAAGCAAAAAAGAAACAATGTCAATTTTAAATGAAACTAGTTTTTTTATTCAATGTAATCTCCCTCAACTTCAATACATTTATTCCAATGATCCTCCAATAATTTTATACCATCTCTGTAATGATTTTCTGGAAGCTCTGCAAAATACTGTTCCACGGCTGAAATAGCTTCTTCATTCGATGAAAAACGCTTTCCACGAACGAATTGTTTCAAGTTTCTGAAGAGGTAGTAATCACTCGGAGCCAAATCTGGTGAATACGGTGGCTGTTCAAGCAATTCGTACTTTAATTCATTCAATTTAGCCATCGTCAAAACACTTTTGTGTGAAGGCGCATTGTCTTATTGTTATTTTTTTTTTTCGCTAAACCAGGCCTTTTTTCACGAATTTTTGCATCCAGTTGATCTAAAAGGTTAAAATAACACTCTAGAGTTAATTGTTTTACCTTTTTCAAGATAATCAATCAATAAAATTCCTTTTGCATCCCAAAACACTGATGCCATAACCTTTTCCACAGATCGTCCTGACTTCACCTCTTTTCGAGTTGAACAACCTACCGTAGTCCACTGTAATCGTTCTTGTTTCAATTTAGGATCATGGTGGTAGATCCAAGTCTCATCTATAGTTATAAAACGACGCAAGAAATCGGTTTTATTCCGCTTGAAACGCATCAAGTTACGCTGAGAAATTTGTTTTCGATCCAGTTTTTGTTGAATTGTTAACGAATGCGGCACTAACTTTCCAAACAGCTTTTCATATGTAATTCTTCATGTAAAATATGGAGTACTCGTTCGTCTGAGATGCCTATGGTATTAGCAATGTCACGCTTAGCCAAATTCGGACCTTCACTAACCATATTATGTACTTGCTCAATGATTTCTGCTGTTGTTGCTGGTTTTGGTCGTCCACTACGTGGTTCATCTTCAACGCTTGTACGACCACGTTTAAACTCTAAAACCCATCGATGTACTGTTGGAAATGAAGGAGCACATTCCTTTAACATGTTCACCATTTTTGTATGAATCTCTGTTGCTGATAAACCTTCCAAAACAAAGAATTTTATTACAGCGCGATATTCAGTTTTTTCCATTATTAAAAAATACACCGACACGTCTAATTCAAATGAATTGCTAATAATGAATGAATTGACAGATCGAGATAATATTTTTAGCGTGTTCATATGACACATGAGATATTAAAATGGCGTATGAATTTTGATTCCTCTACTACTTAATAGGTGTCGCTTTCAAAACTTTTCTATCGACCTGTATTTGTGAAAAATAAGCATTTGATATTTTTACATGAGCGAGTTAACACTAGGTAGCCGTTTATATTTTGGGAATAGCAAACAAAAAAAAAATTTAATTATCGAAAATAGCTTTATTGCTTTTCAAAATATTCTCCTTGAGAATCAATGCACTTTTGCATTCGTTTAAACCAATCCGAAAGGCATTCCTGCCACTGTGAAGGCGGCATCTCCAAAATATGAGTTTTGAATGCCTCAACTGCCTCTTCCGGCGTAGAAAACCGTTGACCACGAAGTTTATTCTTCACGTGTGGGAACAAAAAGAAATTAGGGTGCTAGATCAGAGCTGTACGGCGGATAGCTCAATTCAATGTTTTGCCCGGTCAAATATTCAATTGTTTGAACCGACTTGCGAGAGTTCGCATTGTCATGGTGAAGAATGATCTGTCGTTTTCGGTTTGTTTTCCTTAGTTCTTCAAAAACTTTTGGCAAACAAATACTTGCATACCATTCGGAATTGACCGTTCTACAACTCTCTAAAGGCACGGTTGCAACGTGACCGGTTTTTGATGTGCTCTTGTTGGTTTTGGATCATCTTGGAATACCCTCATAGTTGACTGCTGTTTACTATCGGGCTTATACCTATAGATCCAAGATTCATCACCTGTGACGACTTTATAAGTGTTCTTTGAAGCACCGCAATTGAATTTTTTGTGCATTCCTTGGCATCAATTGATGCGAGTCCTTTTTGAGCGGTTGTTAAATTATGTAGTACCCAACGTGAACATAGCTTCTTAACGGCTAAATGTTTATGCAGGATCTTATGCACGCTGGTGATACTAATATCTAGAGATGCCTCGGTCTCACGGTATGTCATATGACGGTCTTGCATTATCAATTCAGGCACTGCATTAATGTTTTCCGACACAACATTTGTGGGACGACCTTCACGAAATTCGTCATCCAAAGAACGTCGTCCAAGTTTGAATTCACTATACCAACTATATACTGTAGTTTTCCATTGTGCTTCATCACCATATAAAGAATTCAGCTGGTCGATGCATTCTTATTGAGACAATCCGCGCCGAAAGTTATGAAAAATAATTCCACTAAAATGTTCGCGAGTTAATTCCATAAAATGTTCAAGTTACTGTCGACAATAGAAATAGCGATCGGATAATAAAACTGTCAAAGTAAAACCGATAAATGACAAACTTCACGATGCAATCATCAGATCGGAGGCAGCACTAACTAAATTTATGGCTTACAATAGACAGATTTTTGATTTTTGATTGATTGATTGATTTATTTATTTAGCATTTCTCGTTGCTATTACATAAGTATACAATTTCAAATTAAATATTAAAATTTTTCACAAAAAAAAAACATACATTAAATTAAAAGTATACATCTAAATTAAAAAATGATTGGTACTTAACATTAAAAAATTAAAAATTTCTCTTGACATATTCAATAATCCCACATTTAAATATATAATAATTTATTTCATTTTTTGTTTCTGGAGGCATTTCATTGAAAACTTTCAGACCTTTATAAAATATAGCATTTTGACAAAAACTTGTTGTCGCCAAAGGCAATCTATAATCGTTGGCGTTCCTCAAATTGTATGGTTGGACTTCAGCTACATTGACAAGATATCGCTGCATATAGTTTGGCATATTTCCTGTCTTAATTATAAATATAAATAATAGAGTGTTCATAACGAGTCGTTGGTTGCTGGAGAGCCACTGTAGGTTATTTAACACATCACTTATATGTGTCATTTTGTTGCATCTCAGAATACAGGGCATGGCTTTATTTTGTAATTTCTGTAGTCTTTCTTTCATTTGCTGATTACCCAAGAATAATATCGTGGAGCAGTACTCAAGATACGGTTTTATAATTGTGTTGTAGATAATAGTCGCAGTGACAGTTGAAACCATATAGCGGATTCTTCTCAAAAATGCAATTTTTTTCGATATCTTTTTGCAAACATATTCAAAATGCGGTATGAAACTCAAGTCATCGTCCACTATTATACCCAAATATTTTATTTCTTTTACTTTTTCAATATTTTCATTTTCAATGCATATGTTATAATTTGAATTTCCATTGATCAACATTGCTTTTCTTTTGTTCGTGTTTAACTTTATTTTATTCGTTTTAAGATATTTCTCAATTTTTGCCTCATTTATGTTATTTACACATTCATCTGAATTTACACCACACGTATAGGTGAGTGTATCATCAGCAAACATACAGACTTTACATTTTTGCAGAATTTTTTCCATGTCATTAACATAAATTAGAAATAATAGAGTTCCAAGCACTGCGCCCTGAGGAACACCTATGTACATTGGTCTTGGTGTCGATATATATCTGCCACGCTTTGTTCTTTGAGTTCTATTACTGACAGTTCTGTACCTTCAACTCCATATCCTTCCAATTTCTGTAGTACTATTTCTCTATTGACAATTTCAAATGCTTTCTTTAAATCTAAAAACACTGCCGCAACACACCTTTTACCCCCCACTTCAATCTTCCATTGAGATACGACGAAATTCAGTAGTGATTCACAGTTCTGTCCTTTTCTAAATCCGGATTGGATTTCATATAACAGACTATGTTTTTCTAAGTATTTACTTAATTGATTATGCGACACCTTTTCCATTATTTTACTCATTGTTGGCTACATTATATAACATTCGATATTGTAAACTAACAGTTTTCGTATTGTTATTAGAAGTTTTTAGGATTTTTGAATGTCCTTTACCACCAATGCCCAAAAAATACAGTCACAAACGCTTTCGTGATTACAATTCAAACACAAGATGGAATGTAAACATTAATCACCGCAAATAAATGCAATGTCATACGCTTAAAGTGCATATACACACATTTTTATCCTTAACTAAAGAAAATACTTGTAAGGACATGCAATGCCATGCGTATGGAGTGATCTCGTAACTCGTAATGAGTGTACGAATCCTAATTTGGCTAAATTTACTGAAGATAAAGGAGAAAAACACATTAGCAGTTCCGTAACAAATTTAATTTATGAGAAGAATTTATACATGGGCCGTCTTAACGGTTGAGGTTTCGAGCGGCAGTCCCTTTATGCAAAGTACGTAAAATGTAAAGTACTTCTGTATATCATAATGGTACTTACGCTTTTTTTATCCCAAAATATTTACCGAGCTGCTGCAGTAATAATAAGTAATTCGTATGGATAGTTTTTAACCCCATGTGAACACCAGCACTTTTAAATTTTAATTTTTCTTTGATAGTCATTGATTCTTTTGGATTAAACTGTAGTATAAAGTTTTCCGATAAGACATTTCATTTTCAATAGCCCGCCATTTTAACAGTTGTCATGACTCAACCTGTAACTACTTGACAGATGACAAGTAAAAACAACGCCTTTAATAAAAATGGAACGATATACGCTTCAACAATGCATTGAAACTATTTAAATTCACTACAAAAATGGTGAAAATTTTGCGGTCACAGTTCGCAAAACTAAAACATTTTTGGGTTGTCGTGAAGCACCTTCTCGGCCTGCAATTGTGAAACTGAAAAATTTGAGCTGTTGTGACAAGTTAGTGATGCGAAGAATCGAACTCGTGCACGTCGCTCAAGAACAACTGAGAATATTGCTGTCGTAGCCCATAGTGTTGAAGAAAACCCGGGTTTGTCGATATCTCGTCGACATTACACCGTATTTTGCACAAAGACTTAGGTCTTAAGGCTTTTAACTACAAGGCTTTTAAAGTTCAATTAACACAAGAACTCACGCCTGCCGACCATCAATAACGCCGTGTCTGTGCTAATAGGATGCTTGAAATGTATCAAACTGATCTGGAATTTCATCGAAGAATCATCTTTAGTGATGAGGCCCATTTTCACCTCTTAGGCTATGTTAACGAGCAGAATTGTCGCATTTGGAACTCGGAAAACCCAAGAATTATTGTTGAAAAGACTCTCCATCCTCAACGTGTGACTGTTTGGTGCGGTTTTTGGTCTGGCGGGGTCACTGGACCTTACTTTTTCGAAAATGAGGCTGGAACAACTGTTACGGTGAATGGATTGCGCTATCGAACGATGATTAACGATTTTGTATGGCCGGAATTGGAAGATATTGATATGGACGACGTTTATTTTCTACAAGACGGCGCTACGTGGCTCAGAAGTAACAATACCATCGCTCTTTTGCGTGAAAAGTTTCCCAACAGTGTGATTTCTCGAAGAGGCGATCACAATTGGCCACCGAGATCTTGTAATTTAACGCCTTTAGACTTTTTTCTTTAGGGCTACATGAAAGATATGGTCTATGTCAATGGCCCACAATCGATTCAAGACCTCAAAGATATAATTTGTGAAGTTATCGAGGTCATACAGTCGCAAATGTGCGAATTGGTAATGGGAAATCTCATGAAAAGAGTATGGTCCTGCAAGCGTAGCCGTGGCGGCCATTTAGCTGATATTGTTTTCCATTATTAATGGCGTACCCTCCTCTTTACATTTAAATAAACGTCTAATGATTTCGCTTAAAAATGCTCGTTTTTTTTACATATCAAAATGTATGTAAACAACTTATTGGAAGACCCCTTACTAAGGATTTTATTGTGAGAAATTTTTTTGAATAATAAGAAACTGGTAAACTAGCAACGCGTGTAAGATAAGTGATTAGTTTTCAGATTAGATTACATTTTAAATTATGTGAAACGAATCTGTGCGTTTGACTTTCGACAGTTAAAGTCTGCTACGGACTTGTTTCTGTGCGAGTTTTTCCACGAATCCAGATGCGACACTGTGATTAGTTATCTGCTGATGACAACTTAGTTGTCGAAATGCGTATACAGAATATGAAATTTGGAAACGGATTCTATTTACCTTTTTTCGATTAATTTATTCAACCACATTATTGAAGGATTTCATCAGCTAATTTTAGATACTAAAGAAATCTTTTATGGACATAAACTTGGTACCTATAGCTTGGGCTCTTTATATAATGGGTGTTTTTTAAGCTGGATGAGAACTATCGATATCGATAACTATGGTTTGACAGCTGATAATGTCAAACTGTGGTCACATTTCTGTTCAGTAAGGTTTGGCAAGTCGTCATGAATCGTTTAACGCCATAACAACTCTTCCAAATTGTGGAAATTTACTTTGAAAAAAATAAATCTGTTCGAGAAGTTCATAGAACACTTCGTCCATTTTACGGTCAACATAATCGATCTAGTGAGCAAAGAATTCGTGCAGTTATTGATCGTTCTCGCACTAATTTTACTCTTCTCGATTCAAAACCATCAACGAGACAAAGAAATGTGCGTACCGAAGAGAATTTTGCTGCTGTAACGCGAAGTATTGAAGAAGACGCTGAAATGTCGATTCCTCGTGGTTCTCAATTTGTTGGCCTTTGTCCTTCGACTACGTGGAAAATTTTACGTAAAGATCTTAGCTTACGTGCCTATAAAATACAGCTCGTGCAAGAATTGAAGCCAAACGACCATCGTTTGCGTCGCATTTTTGCTGATTGGGCTCATTCGAAACTGGCCGAAGATGAGTATTTTTATCAAAGAATTGTGTTTAGTGATGAAGTTCGTTTCTGGTTAAATGGCTACGTCAATAAGCAAAATTGCCGTATTTGAAGCGAAGACAATCTTCGAGCCGTTAATGGATCACCATTACATCCATTAAAATTGACTGTTTGGTACAGTTTACACGCTGGCGGCATCATCGATCTTTATTTCTTTCGAAACGTGAAAGGAGCTGCCGTTACGGTGAACTGCCGACTGAATTTTTGTTTCCTAAAATTAATCAGCTAAACATCGCCGATATTTGGTTCCAACAAGACGGCGAAACTTGCTATACAGCGCGCGTAACAATCGATTTATTGCAAAATCAATTTGGTGACAAGTTTATCTCCAGAAGTGGTCCTATCACTGGCCCCCTCGTTCGTACGATTTAACGCCTCTGGATTACTTTTTATGGGGCTATGTTAATTCATTGGTTTATGCCGACAAACCGACAACTCTTGAAACATTGGAAGCCAATATTCAAGCCACCATTGACGCCATACGGCCAGATTTATTGGAAAAAGTAGTCAAAAATTGGACTGATCGAATGGAGCTCTCTCAAGCTCTTAAAAAAACACCCGATATAAAATATACAACGAGAATTTCTTCTATTTCCAATACAGTAATTTTTAGCATTATTTTGATTAGATATTATTGAATGATTAACAGTAAAAGCACGATCCATTTATAATTGAAATTGCGCGACTAGTTTTCGTATAAAACTTCGAAAATTCATTTGATCGACGCACTTCCAATTACTAATTGAATTACGAATTCATAAAAATACGCTTAAATATATATTAATTTGTATTAGAAAAATTGCTGCAAAAATTTTTTATTATGAAACAGTAATATTTCCATAACATTCATGGTTTTCATAATAGCACATATTTGATAAATTAGTCGTGAATATTTCTTTTTCAGGATGGTAGCGTAATAAGAAATGTAATAAAATGAGTGGTATTGGTAACAATTATGCGTGTAATATATGTGTCCAATGTCCTTGCTTTCGAATAATTCTTAATGCTTTGAAACGTTCCAAAACTTTTGTGCGATCAATTCTTAATGATTCTGTTAGTTCAGCTAACGTCTGACAAGTGCCTTTCAGAAGTACTGACGCCAATTCTTCGTCTTTAAATGCACAAGAAGTACTTTATCTTCAACATCAAAATCATTATTTTCGACGCGTCTAAACCAACTTCTGCATGTTGTCTTCGATAAACCAAGATCGTTGTAGTTCTCATCCTTTCCACGTTTTTCACTTTTTTAGCTATTCTCTTGGTTTCATACCACTTGAGCTTATTTTCCTCAATATAGACGTAAATCGTTGTACCATCTCATTTTTGATCTGCCTTTCTCTTTGCCATACCTCTTCAGTCGCGAGTACTGTGTTATGATTCCTTTCGATCCAGAATTTTTTGTCAGCTTATCCAGTTTCTCTTTGTTGCACTCTCTAATTTTTGACTTGTTATTTGGGCTCTTTGTATTTAATTAAAAAGACTTTTAAACTATATAAATAACCAAAATAACATCTCAAATAGTATTTAACCGTCAACAATTTCACCACATTTGCTATATAATCTTTTATAAGCCGTTATCATTTAAGGTAAAGCAGATATTGTACAGATACAAGACTTCGTTCTACATTGAAAATTCCCCAGAGACTTGTACTATGTGAGTACAAGAACTAGTGCTCCCGAGAAACCCCAGGTAAATCCATGCTGAAATGTAAAGTAATGTGCCCGACGTTGCGTCGTCACAGAGAAGTAAAGTAGTTATGTTCTTGCATGTTCTTCTGGGGGCACCAGGCGGACTGTTTTTGCTCTAGCTGCTCGTGAAAATAGTATGGTAAAGGTTCAGGGTAAAATCGAAAGATGAAAAGGGTAAAATAAGATGTGAGATGTTTCAAGGCAAGAAGATAATAATACAAGGTTTTCCAATAAGAGTGATATGATTTCTTTAAAAAAAAACACACTTATTGTTAAGAAAATTTAAAAGTTTTTTATTTAATGTGAAGTACAATCGATACAATTAAGTTCTAAATAAAACGTCATTCAAATAGCCTCCACGACTTCTTCTGCAGGAACGAATTCGATGAACCCAATTTTCGAGCACTTTTTCCACTAAATCTAGTCGTATGTCATGAATGGCACGTTCAATATTGACTTGTAAAGCTTGAAGAGAGTCTGGTTTGTTTATTTCGATAGACCAATGACTTCAAATAACCCCACAAGACATAGTCTAATGGTGTTAAATCACAACTTCTTGGAGGCCATTCAATATCACAATTTCTTGAAATAATCGAATCTCCAAACTTTTCTCGCAATAATTCTATTGTTGCATTTGCTGTGTGGCACGTAGCCCCGTCTTGTTGGAACCAAATGTTGTCAAGATCAACTTCTTCCAATGTCGGCCATAAAAAGTTGGTTATCATCAATCTATACTGCTCTCCATTGACAGTAACGGTGTTACCAACTTCATTTTGAAAGAAGTACGGACCGATGATTCCACCATACCAAAAACCACACCAAACTGTCAATTTAGGTGAATGTAATGGTTTTTCATAAATAATTTGTGGATTTTCTTCGCACCAGAATCGACAGTTTTGTTTATTTACCACACCATCCAGATGAAAGTGGCCTCATCAGAGAAGATGATTTTCTTAAAAAAATCAAAAAGCAAATTCACGACGTTTACGGTGGTCCAATGGCTCAAAATTTTTAACAATTCGACGAATAGCGAGCACACTTGGACGATTATTACGACCATAAAATGGCAAAAGCGCACGAAAAGTTGCAATTGGAGAACGATTATTTTGATAATAAAACTGAATAATTTGTAAACGTTGTTCTTGCGTATATCTCTCCATGATGAAATTGTAAACACTACTGAATACAATGAAAAACAAATGACAGATCACGACATATTACAAATGGCCGAAATGTCACTTCAAAATATCATCCCTATTGGAAAACATTATAGTATCTTTAGTAGATAAATAGTGGTGATTTGTTTTGTACTGCGAAGATGTAGGAGAAAGAGAACGACAGTTAAGTAACAGAGCAACATTTAGACACGTTAGTATTTAATTTGAAAATAGTACACCAATCAACCGAAACATTTACGTTACGTCGTAAGTCTGCAGCAGCATCGGCTTTAGCTTTATATTATCAGGACAGGCCAATACAGGGCAAGTTATAGAACAAAGTAAATCATTGATGTAAAAGATAAATAGAAGCGGACTCAAGTTAGAGTCCTGAAGAATTCCAGAAGTGCAATGAATTTCTCAGAACCAAAACCATTGCAGGAAGCCTAACATCTTCTGCTACACAAATAAAATTCTATTAAATTCAGAGAAAAAGGGGAAAAACAATAGAAAAGCTAACGCAGTAAGATGTGATGGAAAAAATATTGGAGAAACATATTCTTTCTGGCAATTTAATTTTCGAAACTAAATCAGGTAAAATGGGCGATTGGAAAATATATTCCGCATTAAACAATTATTAACGATTCATAAACACGCACACATACAATGTTCAAGGTATAAAATTCTTAAGCCGAAAATGCGACCACACTAATTACAATGTTATTAACAATAATAACATCGCGTAAAGGTTCAATAAAACTCATTTATTTAAGTAAACATAATTAACGCGTAATTATGTGGAAATATTTTACAATTAACCATAGTATGGAGTAGTAAAAGCAGAAGGTGGGAAATACTATTGTCTTCGAGGTTGATATACATTAAATATTATACGATGTGCATTCAAAAAATAAAATCCGTTACAACTATTAAATTTCACGAAGTATGCTATCTGCTTCTGGGTTTCCGGGCTGGAACCGCGTCACTTGTATATCTGCCGACGTTTCGTACCATTTCTCCAACCATAATATTCAGCGAACCATAGATCGACATCTTAATCCCAAAATCGCACAACTTAACACACAGCTTACATCATCTCTCCCCCTCTCTAAAGCCCACCTACCCTATACACAAGGTGTTACTGACCGCATCAGTAGGGTTCTTCTCAAAAACAACATCAAAACCATCTTCAAAGCCCATTCCAAATTATCTGACCCTTTTTCCGTAAAAGACCATGTTTCTTTAGAATCACCTGGTGTGTACAGGATTCCTTGTTCATGCGGCAGGGCGTATATTGGTGAAACAAAGCGGTCTGTCGGCACTCGTGTTTCTGAACATGAGCGTTGTACTAGGTTGCTGCGCATAGCCGGTTCTGCACTTGCCGAGCATAGGCTGGAAACCGGGCACCATATCCAATTTAATTCTACCAAGATCTTATCCCGCACTAACCATTTCTATGGTCGCAAAATCCGTGAATCTATAAAGATCTTTAAGCACCCCAATAACCTTAACCGCGATGATGGCTACCCCCTACATAACGCTTGGTAATCCTGCATCTCTAATCTACCCAACCGCAACCGTAACGCTTTCGCATCAATTTTCGTGGCACACCTTCCGGGTCGCCACACTGTGACACACTTGACGACAATTTGGAATTCAATTTTACAGAAATTTTAGATGCAATGGTTGGCTGTAGAGTTAAGTTAAAATAGAATTGATAAAAGGGAATGAATATTCCCATTTGATGAGGTGGGACCGGACATCAATTATATTACAACAATCTTTATTCTTTAGGGACATTTTTAATTTTAAATACAACTAGAAATCACAAACAAAATGATGTAATCAGTCAATCGCTTCTTTGGTCATAAAGTTTCTTATGGTATGGTATCGTATTGTCTTGATGAAGAATGCGTCTGTGGAGGGTAAACTTCAGGCATTTGCCTTCGAATGGAATTTCATAATGTCTTTAGGAATTCTAAATACAGTGGCGCGCGCAATTAAATTTTCGCTTTTTTAGACATATTTAGTTAGTAGAGAGAATATCACATCATCTGTTTTTAAAATATCTTCTTTTACAGTATTGGCGATAATACCTTACAGCAAATGTAATACGACGGATACTAGGAAAGTTTTGCAATATGACGCAACAATGAATCGTAGGAAGCTGCTCGTTGCTGCATGTCGAGACGTGGTTTAAACATAGACCAGTGCTTCGAAGAAATGACTCTTGCACTAGGTGACGTTTGTCTACATCGCACAACGATATTCAGGTGGTATAGAGAATTCCAAAGGGAAAATTTAACTGTGGAAGATGCTGAGAGGCCGGGAAGGCCACGGACGTCCGTTACGGAGGAAAACGTTACTACTGTGAGGAAAATGCTTGGCGAGGACAGGCGAGTGACCCACCAACAGGTAGAGGGTACTTCAGGCCTAAATACACCAGCAATTCGTTCGATTCTGGACGATCATTTGCACGTGAAGAAACTTTGTTCTCTCTGGATGCCGCATTGATTGACTGAAGAGCAGATGACACGCCATGTGACTTGGTGCCGGGAGATGCTAAAAAAGTTTAATAAGGGACAATCTCGGTATGTGAACAACATCGTGACAGGTTACGAGACTTGGCTGTACTATTACGATGTGCCGACCAAAGCTCGAAACAAAGTTTGGGTCTTTGATGATGAGGACACACCCGTAGTTGTCAGAAAATCCCGATCTGTAAGGAAGAAAATGATAGCTGTATTTTTCAAATCGAGTGGAATTGTGGAATGCGTCGTTTTGGACATACAGAAGACAGTCACAGCTAAGTAGTATACTGAATAGTGCCTACTTAAAGTCATTGGATCTATGAAGAACCTGCGGCCAAAGTCGAGAATGGACACATAGAATTCCTTTTGCATCCCAAAACCTTTTTTGCCGATCGTCCTGACTTCACCTCTTTTGGAGTTGAACAGCCAACCGTAGTCCACTGTAATCGTTCTTGTTTCAATTTAGGATCATGGTGCTAGATCCAAGTCTCATCCATAGTTATAAAACGACGCAAGAAATCGGTTTTATTCCGCTTGAAACGCACCAAGTTACGCTGAGGAATTTGTTTTCGATCCAGTTTTTGTGGAATTGTTAACGAATGCGGCACTAACTTTCCAAACAGCTTTTTCATATGTAATTCTTCATGTAAAATATGGAGTACTCGTTCGTCTGTGATGCCTATGGTATTAGCAATTTCACCCTTAGTCAAATTCGGATCTTCCCTAACCATATTATGTACTTGCTCAATGATTTCTGCTGTTGTTGCAGTTTTTGGTCGTCCACTACGTGGTTCATCTTCAACACTTGTACCACCACGTTTAAACTCTATAACCCATCGATGTACTGTTGGAAATGAAGGAGCACATTTCTTTAACACGTTCAGCATTTTTGTATGAATCTCTGTTGCTGATAAACCTTCCAAAACAAAGAATTTTATTACAGCGCGACATTTAGGTTTTTCCATTGTTAAAGAATACACCGACACGTCTAATTCAAATGAATTGCTAACAATGAATGAATTGACAGATCGAGATAAAATTTTTAGTGTGTTCATATGACACATGAAATATTAAAATGGCGTATTTATTTTGATTCCTCTACTGCTTAATAGGTGTCGCTTTCAAAACTTTTCTACCAACCTGTATATAAGCCCTTGGAAGTTGTTTTTCGTACGGGTATTTATACCGTAGTTGTCCAGGTGCGAGACCGTTTATTTATCTGCTGATGATGACAACTTAGTTGTCGAAATACGTATACAGAAAACGAAAATTATTGTGGCAAGGGGTTATATATCAACTTTCAGTGATCTAATTCAAGAATTAAAGATTAAAGATTAAAAATTAAAGATAAAAAAATTGTAACCTGTCATTTTTCTTTTTGAACGTACTCTGTATTGTCGATATTTACGTAATATATAGCTTGTCCTTCTTCATTGTTTTCATTACGTATGCAATCGAATAAGATTAATGATTAAGTGCATTGTGTGTTTTTACATGTCATTTCAACTGTAAAACTAACAACATTATTACATGAAATAGAGATTAATTGTTTTAAAATGTATCTTTTTCCGAAAAAAAAAGACAATAGTGGGAATGATGTCTCATAAAAGTGTTAATTTTTTTTAAATATATTTTCAAAGCTAGATCCTCTTTTCTACAAGATTATTACGTCAACATTACATCGATAACGAGGAAACCTATTCACGTAGTGAATAGATGAATTTGTGTGCCGAAGAAATTAGGCGAAGACCATGTAGATAAGAATTAGAAAAATGCCTTTCGCAAACAGGTATTGTTACATTTACATTTAATTTGGAAGACATATATTTTCTCTAGACCTCTAAACACGTGTTCAAAGCACATAATTCATGCCATTTAGATAAATATATGTTGTTAAAATTAGTGTTTTTTGTATTTTGTGTAGCTATTTGCATAAAATATAGAACCAGGTAATAATATTTTTTTAGCATCGTGTATCCTCTTTGTCCTTTTATTAAGTGTAAAAATAGCAAGTGTAAGGTACTCCAAGGGCAGATTAAGTGTTATGTAATATTTATTTGACGAAGTAAATTATTATAATATTATACATGCCGGTGTCCTTTGACATAATTACTATAGCTTATGGATGGCTAACGAACATATGCCCGAAACTCTACAAGCACTTGTTTTAGACAAAATACAAAAATAACTCAATGAAAATCATTTAAAAAAAAGTCGCTTTATTGAATTAGTTGTTCAAAATGTCCACCCAGTTGCGGTATATACAAAGGACACCAGGAAAGTTTTGCAATATGATGCAACAATGAATCGTAGGAAGCTGCTCGTTGCTGCATGTTGAGACACGTTCATACGTGCATAGTAGCCGCCGCGCCATGTCGATGGGCTCAGTTATTCATTAGCAGTGAGAGTGTAAAATGCTTGCAATGGCATCGTGGTCACGAAATGAGATAAGGGCAGTTTTGCGTTATAATTTCATGGGTGGTTTAAATATAGACCAGTGCTTCGAAGAAATGACTCTTGCACTAGGTAATGTTTGTCCACATCGCCCAACGATATTCAGGTAGTATAGAGAATTCCAAAGGGGAAATTTAACTGTGGAGGATGCTGAGAGGCCAGGAAGGCTACGAACGTCGGTTACGGAGGAAAACGTTACTACTGTGAGGAAAATGCTTGGCGAGGACAAGCGAGCGACCTACCAACAGACAGAGGGTACTTCGTTCGATTCCGCATGATCATTTGCACGTGAAAAATCTTTGTTCTCTCTGGGTGCCGCATCGACTGACTGAAGAGCAGATGACACGACGTGTGACTTGGTGCTGGGAGATGCTAAAAAAGTTTAATAAGGGACAATCTCGGTATGTGAACAACATCGTGACAGCTGACGAGACTTGGCTGTACTATTACGATGTGCCGACCAAAGCTCAAAACAAAGTTTGGGTCTTTGATGATGAGGACACACCCGTAGTTGTCAGAAAATCCCTATCTGTAAAGAAGAAAATGACAGCTGTATTGGTCACATCGAGTGGAATTGTGGAACGCGTCGTTTTGAACACACAGAAGACAGTCACAGCTAAGTAGTATACTGAACAGTGCCTGTCTAAAGTCATTGGATCTATGAAGAACCTGCGGTCAAAGTCAAGAATGGACACCTGGTTCCTCCATCACGATAATGCTCCAGCTCACCGCGCCAAAGCCTGCACCGAATATTTGACCACGACAGGATTGAAACTTCTCAAGCACCCTCCCTATAGTCCAGATCTTGCAACCTGGGACTTTGCACTGTTCCTGCATGTGAAAATGAAGCAAAAGGGGGCGGTTTTCCAATGATGAGGACCTTCTGCGGGCTTGAGACAACGAGTGTGTTTTACTCCCTAATGAAACTTGGCAGAACTGGTTTAAAGATTGGCTTCGGAGGATAGAGAGGTGTATTGAGTGTGGAGGAAATTACATTGAAAAAATTAAATAAACAAAGCTGTATTGCAAAACTTTCCTAGTACTGTTTATATAGTCTAACATAGCTTTTCTTGGTATTGAAAAGGTAACTCTGTTAACAGTCTCAGTATCAGCACTAATGTAATGTAATGTCATAATTTGAACTGGCTGCCATTTTGTTACAAATGAAAAAAAAGAGGTCTGTTTTCATAAAAAGTTTATTTGAAAGTGGAAAATTGATGACATTAATTGGACAAAATTATATCGCTCAAATGGCTACCTTCCGAGTTGATGCATAATTACGCACGGCAGTTTGAATTGTTGCTCGCAAAATATCTGGCTCCAAATTGGCGATTTCTTCTTCAATGTTAGCTTTCAAGACTTGCATGGTTCGTGGTTTGTTGTGGTAAACGCGAGATTTTGAAATACCCCAAAAAAAGAAGTCTGGTGCTGTTAGATCTGGTGATCTGGACGGCCAGTTCGAATCTCCAAAACGGGAAATTACTCGACCTGGAAATTGGTGTCTCAAAATCTCCATCGTTGCCCGAGCTGTGTGAGCGGTTGCTGCGTCCTGTTGAAACCAACAATGATCGAGACCCTATGCAGCAACTTGCGGCAAAAAAACTCGTTTAGTGTCTGCCCGTGACCCTCACCATTTACGGTTACGGTGGTGCCATCGGCGTCCTCAAAAAAATAAGGGCCAATCACTTTTTCACGGTAAATACCGCACCAAACAGTAATTCTAATATTTCTCCGGCTGCTCTCCACTCAGCTAATTATCCATTTAATTCTGGAGTGTAATGCTGGGCAAAAACTCCTATTTATTAGGAGCCTGACAGCGCACCGATTCATCAATAAGTTGTTGTTTTTGCTCCATTGTGAGCAAACGTGGACCCATTTAGAAAAAAGCTTTTCCGTGACCAAATGTTCATGCAAAATAACCAAATGATATCTCTAGGATGTCAGATATCTCACGCAACTTCACTTTTCGATTATTCATCACGATTTTTAGAGTTTTTTTAAATGTTTTCTGGAATACCAGCCTTATTTAGATGACCTGAGCGTTTAGCATCATTCGTGTCTTTACAGCGCTTTTAAAATCAGAATACCACCGACAAATGATTGTTTCCGACAGGGTAGAATCCGGATATACTTTTCAAGTCGGTATTTTTCCCCATTAAAATGCAATATTTTATCAACAGACGAAACTTAGTTTTTTCATTGTTTTGCAAATTACAAAAGCACACTTAAACTAGTGCAGCTTGACAATAAATGATCAAAATGTCATCAAATTTTAACACGTATCGTTTACAGGTTGGTACTATGTATGAACATGTGATTAGTAGTGTTACTTGTCAGTTGGTTCTTGAAAACGGAAATTTACAAATGCGTTTTGGAAGGTAGTATTGACATTTTGTTGTCATCACGGGAGACTTTATTTTTTCCACAAACTGTACTACCCACCCGACTAATTCCCGCGCTTAATTTGAGTCCGTTGAAGTTCTTAAAAGTACCATTCGATGCGTTATAGGTCCATGATCATCTAGATTGTTGACTTTAATTAATTAGTATCACGTAAACATTCTTTTTTATTTCAAAAGTGTTTTTTTAACTTAAATTTACAATTCGTAGCATGACTTGATTTTTCCCGCTTAGAATTTTACAATTTCAAATCATGACACTGTTAGCGATACGATATCAAACTAGAACAGTGAATGGGCACATTCTGTGCTTTGCCAGTTAAAAAAAATGTTGTTTTGAAAAAGCAATGCACGCTAATAATGATTCCGTGAAATACTATAAAAGCCAGTACGTAAATATGCTTAATAATTTACTTTGAAAGTACGAAGTATTAAGATACACTAGGATATTCACAATCTCATTACGCTTCTATGAAATACTAAAAAAGTCAGTGCATAAATATGCTTAATAATTAACTTCGAAAGCACTAGAATATATTCTCCTTATTTTCTATTATAATTACAATATGTACGTGACAGACAGCATCCAATATATTTACAATATCGAAACATGAACTATCTACCACAACAATAGTATTTAATAAAGTGAAAATTACCTGTCTAAATTATAGAGAAAAATCCGTAATAGAAACGGTTATTTATGCGACATGTTCCAACACACAATATTGCACAATGTTTGTTAACTTAGTCGGTTTAATAATAATAAAAAAATTAATAATTTAATAATGCAATGGGTAAATATGTTTAACCGTTTATTATTTATTGGAAAATTATGACTTAATTTATTTTTTCTGCAATAAATGTAAAGTGTTTGTGATTACCCATTCAAATGTGAAATTGTGTAATAAAATATGTAAATGAGTTTCTTGCAAATTAAAAATATGCGTAGTCATTTGGTTCGTACACTTTCGCGACCGTCGTCTATACTTTCTTCTTTGCTTCCGGTCTCGAACCGTGTCTTCGATAATTCTGCTACTGACCTTTCGTCACCACTTGTGCGTGACGTCTTTAGGGCTTAACTTTTGCTACTGCTTTCGCAGTTGCATCGAGACTAGTGTAAGAGTGCAGTGTGGATGGGAAGTCTACGAACTAGATTAACGATGAAGTAATTAATAACCTTTTATTAATTATTCTTGTCTTTCGCTGAAAAATTCTTCATTTGAATTCAATACTGCCTGAACAACACTTGGCATTCTTCTAATGAGTTTTCCAATTGTTGCGTTCGCAACATTCTTTCGTTCGTTTTGGTGTGTAATCCAAAGTTCCTACCTCGACGTAGGATCAATTTTGCTGAGCCTTCTGCGTTCGTCCCACGATCACTCGGAATTTAAATGTGCGAGACGTTTTCTGTCTGCTTTTATGCCAAATAATCCTTGTATATTTTAACAGTATACTTCCAATCGTCGTCATGCATAAATATAAAATTTTTTTCAATTAAGCCCAAACCAGTTCTAAAATCGTAAGATAATTTTCTTTGCACATTACGCTATCAACTTTCCAACTCCTTAGAATGAAAAACAATCTCAGACTAAAATGGAACCACCGCCATGCTTTATAGTTGGTAGAATGTAATCGCAGGGCATTTTTTCGGTTGGGAATCTTCTGACGAAAACTCGCCGTCGTTAACCGAGATCAAATTTCTTACGGTCAATCCGTGGTTTATGCATAGCTACACGTCCGTTAATTGTAAGCGATGTTTTACCACACTTACTGACACGCCGCATTTGAATTCTCGCAGTATTTCTGGTGCTGTCTTCCTACGATTCCTTTTGCTGTTTCGTGGTATTTGCTTACCATCAGCTTTCGTGGTAATTCGAAACAGACCTGTTCGTGGACAATATTTAACACCTCCTGTACAGGTTGGTAGAAAAGTTTTGAAAGCAAAAATGAAACAATGTGAATTTTTAAATGAAATTAGTTTTTTTATTCAATGTAATCTCCCTCAACTTCAATACATTTATTCCAATGATCCTCCAATAATTTTATACCATCTCTGTAATGATTTTCTGGAAGCTCTGCAAAATGCTGTTCCACGACTGAAATAGCTTCTTCATTCGATGAAAAACGCTTTCCACGAACGAATTGTTTCAAGTTTTTGAAGAGGTAGTAATCACTCGGAGCCAAATCTGGTGAATACGGTGGTTGTTCAAGCAATTCGTACTTTAATTCATTCAATTTAGCCATCGTCAAAACACTTTTGTGTGAAGGCGCATTGTCGTGATGAAAAATTATTTTTTTTTTCACGAATTTTTGCATCCAGTTGATCTAAAAGGTTACAATAATACTCTGAGTTAATTGTTTTACCTTTTTCAAGATAATCAATCAATAAAATTCCTTTTGCATCCCAAAACACTGATGCCATAACCTTTTTCGCAGATCGTCCTGACTTCACCTCTTTTGGAGTTGAACAACCAACCGTTGTCCACTGTAATCGTTCTTATTTCAATTTAGGATCATGGTGGTAGATCCAAATCTCATCCATAGTTATAAACCGACGCAAGAAATCGGTTTTATTCCGCTTGAAACGCATCAAGTTACGCTGAGAAATTTGTTTTCGATCCAGTTTTTGTGGAATTGTTAACGAATGCGGCACTAACTTTCGAAACAGCTTTTTCATATGTAATTCTTCATGTAAAATATGGAGTACTCGTTCATCTAAGATGCCTATGGTATTAGCAATTTCACGCTTAGTCAAATTCGGATCCTCACTAACCATATTATGTACTTGCTCAATGATTTCTGCTGTTGTTGCAGTTTTTAGTCGTCCACTACGTGGTTCATCTTCAACGCTTGTACTACCACGTTTAAACTCTAAAACCCATCGACGTACTGTTGAAAATGAAGGAGCACATTCCTTTAACACGTTCACCATTTTTGTATGAATCTCTGTTGCTTATAAACCTTTCATAACAAAGAATTTTATCACAGCGCGATTTTCAGGTTTTTCCATTGTTAAAGAATACACCGACACGTCTAACTCAAATGGATAGCTAAAAATCAATGAATTGACAGATCGAGATAAAATTTTTAGTGTGTTCATATGACACATGAAATATTAAAATGGCGTATGAATTTTGATTCCTCTACTGCTTAATAGGTGTCGCTTTCAAAACTTTTCTACCAGCCTGTATACTATCCGACATAAAGCTGTTACTCGTTTTGAGATATTGTGGGATAAATTTTTGGAACAATTACTTAATCAGACATTTCCGGTAAATAGGTATGCTTTTATTTATAAGACGTAGATACACAAAAGATTCATTAATATTGTATTTTATTATAAGTTTTAGTTCTACAGTATTATTTAAATATTAAATTTTAGTGTAATTTCTATTATATCATCTTTGTGATTCAATGTACCTCTTGTTGGCCAAACTTCTTTAAGTAGTAGTGTATATTTGTGTTACTAATTTTCTTTTTTAAATCAATTGGGATGGTATTGAAAACAGATTATTTTGCTTAAGTTCAAATGTACTGGTTAAGACATGTGACTAATAAATATAAAAGAACTGAATATGTAGTAGTAAGTTCTGATTTAAGTGTTTGAGGGTAATAAATTATGGTTTATAGGGGTTTAAAATCGTAAGAAGTGAAATTTTTTGTTTTAGATATTTAAGCGACATCTATTAGCAACTTTCCGAGCTTTTACAATTGAGAAAATGGATGTGCTTTAATCTATAAGACGCAAATACACAAAAGATTCAATAATATTGTATTCTATAATATTATTAGTTTTAGATCTACAGTTTTATTTAAATATTAAATTTGAGTTTAATTTCTATATATCTTCGTTTTTCAATTTATCTCTGGTTGGCCAAACTTCTTTGAGGAATAGTGTATATCTGTTATTAGTTTTCTTCTTTAAATCAATTGTGTTGGCATTGAAAACAGATTATTTTGCCTAAATTCTAATGTACTAGTTAAGACACGTGACTAATAAATTTAAAAGAACTAATATGTAAATTCTGATTTAAGTGTTTGAGGATAATAAATTATATTTATGGGGATTTAAAATTAAAAGAAGTGAAGCCATTTATTTTGGATATTAAGCGAAATCTATTGGCAACTATTCGAACTTTTATAATTTTTATAATAATCATTAATAACGAACGGTTCAATAATATTGCATTTTATTATTAGTTTTAGATCTACAGCATTACATAAATATTAAATTTGAGTTTAATTTGTATTGCATTTTCATCGTTTATCTATGCATCTCTGGTTGGCCAAACTTCATCGAGTAGTGTATTTTGTGTTATTAATTTTCTTTAAATTGATTGTGATGGTACTGAAAACAGATTATTTTGCGTAAATTTAATTATGCTGGTTAAGACTATGACTAATAAATCTAAAAGAACTCCTTATGTAGTAGTAAGTTCTGATTTGTGCTTCGGACATTTATGCGACATCTATTGGCAACTTTTATAATTATTTGGTTTGTAATGTACTTATTAGTATCAAAGATATATGTATTTTTCACATTGATATTATACTTTAAGCAGTCTTATAGTGTATATATGCTTATTGAAAAATATTACCTAGAGAGTCTAAGAAATAAAAATGTGATTGAAAAGCAGATAGTCTGAGCATGTTTTAAAATAGTCAGAATTAATATCTATACTTGAATTATTTCTCATATTTTATGCATGTACGCAACCAATTTTCAATCTTTTTATTGTAACGAAATCAATTTAATACTTGTTAAATAAAAAAACATTCATATTCCAAATATTTTAATCGAAAAAAAAATTGTTTAAATTCACAATCACAAGCTAATTACAAAAATTAAATTATTTCATTTTCGGCGTCTTCCTTTTCCTGTTTGTATTTGTAATGCAAATCCATGCAGTCAATGTTATCAACGTGCACCCATCCACTTGGTTTTATATGATACACTCGCACAATACCACCAGAATATGCATCTCTGTGGGTAGCATGATAAATAGATCTACGACCCAATTCATAAGCTTCCTCATCAGATAAGTCCCATCGATAACCGGAATCCAAAACACCAAATGCATAAACTGAACCTGAGCCTACACTGAATACTTGCCCTGGTGTGCGTGTACCTTCAGAATCCACATAATATAGCTGGGGTCCCTAATTTAACAAAACAAAATGTATTTAATCTTAGTAATAGTTATGCTTATTCTTACTCTCTTATCCCAACCAGTCAACATCATACCCATGGATAAACCCATACCTTTGTAATTATATACCATATTAGCCATTAATTTTGAAGCGGCAGCAACAGATATTCGCTCGCGATTTCTCAGTTCATACATACGACATTGTTTAGCTAATACTCTATCCCAATAAATACAATCAGCAGCGCCTCCTGCTAGTGTACCTATTAAAAATAGATTAACAATGAATAAAAAAACCACTAATTTATATATTTCTTCAATTTACCTAATAAAAAGTCATTGATTTCCACAATTTTCTTTATTGTCTGTGATCCAATAAATGATCCACCAGTTGCTCTTGAATCGACTGCGAGTATAACACCACCTTTGTACTGAAAACCAAGGGTCGTTGTTCCATGATCAAACTTTATTTTTATTTCACGCCCTGTCTCATCTTTACTAAATTGGGACAATGTTTCCGATGGCTAAGTTTTAATAAACAGAGATAATATAAAACTTAAAATAATCTTCCAAACTTAACTTACATTGGAATAAGGAGGCATCGCTAATTCCATATTATTTGCAAAATTCAGGTTTGCATTTGTAATATTTGTATCAAATGCATTATTCCGTCTATTGTAAGAATCAAAATCTGTTAGACCGCAAATTTCTGCTAAAGCCATTTCAATTGTTCACTTATGTTTCTCAATACTAATCACCTCAGTAGTTGTATGACAAAATTACAAATATCATAAATATGACACTGCAAAACAATCTATATAAACATAACCGCAAAATCTTACAGATTTTTTTTTAGTTATTTTCTGCAGTATGGCCAATATGTAAAAATACGAAAAGAAAGTAACTGAATTTGAAATTGTGCTTTTATCTAAATCTCAGTTTATTTATTTTTACATTTTTAAATTATTGCCAAAACAAAGATGTAACTTAGTTTGTTGTAAATTTTTTTATTTATCAAAATTCTTTTGAAGCGAATAAAATAATTTTTAGTGTCTATTACTGACATATAGGCAACCCACTATACAGCAATGTTTTTGTCCATATTACAAATAAATGATTTGTTTTCTATAATTTTGATATTATTATTGAAATAAAACTTTTGCATGTATAATGTGTGATTTACAAGATTTTATATAAGTTTTGAAAATTTAAAAATAATAATTATGTTATTGTGGCAGCACATATGCAATACAAGTCTGTAGGACCATACTCCTGAATTAACTAACTGTCAAAAATTTATTTGAATATTTATTGATATTAAAAAATTAAAAGTCACAGTAATAGAAGCGAATTTAATTCAGTATTATGTAAAGAATTACATATCTATCTATATATTATTGTATGTATAATTTTGTTTAATTAGTAGTGTCAAGTATTAATTAATTAACATTTGGGGAATTATCAGCAACAAAATGTCTTCAAAACAAAATAAGAGTAAGTTTGAACAGCACATATTTATTAAATTTTATGTGATGTTTGCTTTAGAAGATGAAATAGATGAATGTGAAAATAGTGATAATGAAGCCTCTGGTTCATCTGGTAGTAACTTTAATATAGAAGCCTTAGGACGTTACTTTGCGAATAAATTAGGTTTCCGGAATGATGATGATGAACCCAAAGAAAAAGTATGTGATATTACAAAAAAATTAGTAGCTAAATTTCCTGTATGCGTGAATATTTTGTTTTTTAAAGCAACAAAGATACATTACGTCTTTATGATAAAGTAACCACAATACTTTTGATACTTTTTAATATATGTATAAGTATGTATTACTTACATTTGTGTTTTAGATATTAGATGAATTTACAGTAGATGGAATTGTGTCATATTTTAACAAAAATAATTGTAAGAATATTATTGTTATGGCTGGTGCTGGGATTTCCACATGTATGTAGTTTAAACCACGAATTGATTTAAAAAATTGAAAATCATTTATTTCAGCTGCTGGAATTCCTGATTTTCGGTCACCTGTTTCCGGTTTATACCATAACTTACAGAAGTATGATTTACCACATCCTCAAGCTATTTTCGAATTAAATTTCTTTCACGAAAATCCCCGACCATTCTTTGAATTAGCCAAAGAATTGTACCCTGGCATATTTAAACCGACCATTTGCCATTACTTTATTAAAATGTTACACGATAAAGGGTTATTATTAAGACATTATACACAAAATATAGATACTTTGGAAAGGGTTGCTGGAGTTCCAGATGAAAAATTAGTCGAAGCACACGGCACCTTTAACAAAGGACATTGTTTGCAGTGCCGAAAGTCTTACACACAACTCTGGATGAAGGAGAAAATATTTTCGGATATTATTCCTCCCATTTGCGAAGATTGTCCTGGAGTAGTCAAACCGGATATTGTTTTCTTTGGGGAAAATTTACCAGAAAAATTTCACAGATGTATGCTTACTGATTTTAAAAAGTGCGATTTGCTGATTATAATGGGCTCTTCATTAACAGTTCAACCATTTGCTTCATTGATTGATAGGTATGTAATATTCTTTAAAAATGAAAGGTGATATTAAATTAGTGAGAGGCAATGTAGTACTACTGTGGGCAAAAAATAGTAAGACTTTGTTCATAATTTTTCAATTCTTAATTTATTCTTCCAAATCTATTTCGTCCCCCTCAAAGTAATCCCCCCTGGCCCCAATACACTTGTGCCAACGTTTCTTCCAATTCTCGAAACAGTTGTTAAAGTCAATTTCAGGAATAGCCTTCAATACGCGTAGCGATTCACGTATAATGTCTTCAATTGACTCAAAACGGTTTTCCCGGAGCGGTCGTTTGAGTTTGCTGAATAGCCAGAAGTCACACGAAGCTAAATCAGGCGAATACGGTGGTTGCGGCACGATATTGGTTGAAAATTTGGCGAAAAACTCACGAAGAATTAATGCAGTATGCGACGGTGCATTATCGTGGTGCAAAAACCAAGAGTTGTCGGCCCATAATTCTGGCCTCTTTTTACGAATAGCATTGCGCAAACGACGCATAACACTCAAATAGTATTCTTTGTTGACAGTTTGGCCGGTCGGAAGGAATTCGGAGTGCACCACACCTCGACAATCGAAGAAAACTGTCAACATAACCTTGATTTTTGACTTGCTTTGACGTGGTTTTTTGGGCTTCGGCCCACCTTTGATACGATATTCGGCCGATTGATCGTCTGTTTCCGGGTCATAAGCGTAGATCCAAGTCTCATCTCCAGTTATGATGCCTTTCATTTTGTCTTGATAGTCGGAAAGCATTGTTTCACAGACGTCAACACGACGCTGTTTTTCGAAAAAATTGAGTGATTTTGGAACAAATCGTGCTTTCACTTTTCTTAGGCCCAAATGATTTTTCAAAATGGTTTTCACTGATTCTTCCGATATTCCAACGATGCCAGTAAGGTCTCTGACTGTTAATGGTCGATTCTTAAGTACCAATTCCTTGATTCTATTGACGTGTTGATCATCAGTTGATGTTGATGGCCGTCCTGGACGTGGTTCGTCATCAACGCGTTCTCGACCCTCTTTGAATAATTTGTACCAATCAAAAACACTTCCTTGCGACAAACAATTATCACCGAAGGCCTTTTGCAACATTCTGAAAGTTTCGGCACCAGAAATTTGATTCCGTACACAAAATTTAATGGAACTTCTTTGTTAAATAATTTTACTCATTGTAAAAATCGCCGAATGCACTTTGTACTTCAGAATGACAAGCTTATACTAAACACTAATGATTATTTTGATGTGACATTTGGCACAGATGTCACTGACAGTCATGCCAACCTAGAAAAAAATATTTCGACGAATGGGTTTTCGCGCGAAATTTAAATTAAAAAGTCTTACTATTTTTTGCCCACAGTAGTATGTGATGCAACGATAAAATTCTGAAATTGTGTTCTGAACATTAAATTTTCACACTTACATGTAAAAGATGAATGGTTTTGGACTAAGAATAATCTAGTTTTTTCGACTTGTAATACTAATTTCAATAGAAACTTGATCTGAATTGTAACATTTGGACTAAGAATATATCTAAATGCTTGCTAAGAATGTTTGTAGGTGAGGTCAGGGTTTAATTTAATACATCAATTTATCAAGTTAGATAGTACATTCTATTTAGTTTAAAGTTTGAAAAATCAAGTATTCATAAAATGACAACGTTTAATGAATATACAATTATGGAATAGGAAATATCAGGTTGTTACATATGGAATGTCCGATTTTGTAAGGAATAAAAAAAAGTCTAAATTTAAAAAAATATAAATATTTATTCTGCAAAATAGTCTCCATTTACATCAATAGTGTGTTGCCAACGGCCTGGAAGCTGAAAAATTCCCTTTGAAAAGAAATCTAGGTTTTGACGGCTCACATATTGCTCAAACACTGCTATTACAGACGCCCGGTCAGGGAGGTCCCTATTTTTTAAGTGATTGTCTAAACTTCGGAAAAAAATGAAAATCAGTTGGCGAAAGGTCAGGTGAATAAGGTGGGTGAGGGAGAATTTCGTAACCAAATTCCGAAAGTTTTTGGATTGTCTGTCGTGCAACATGAGGTCTTGCATTATCATGAAGAAGTATGGGTCCATGTCTATTGACTAGTGAGGGCTGCAAGCGGCTCAATTTTCCATGCATAGTTTCCAGTTCGGCACAATAGGACGCTGCCGTGATGGTTTCACAAGGTTGCAAAAATGAATAGTGAATAATACCCTTACTGGTCCACCATACAGACACCATAATCTTTCGCGGGTGAAGTGATGCTCGTGCATGCTGTCTTGGTGCTTCACCTCGGTCTAACCATTGTCCTGACCGTCTCCGATTATCATAAAGTATCCACTTTTCGTCACACGTTACCACTCGATGAAGAAACGGTTCAACTTTCTGTCGATTAGCCAAAGAGGTAGGCACCTCTAATCGACGGAGCTTATTGGCTTCCGTTAATTGGTGCGGCACCCATCGATCGAGTTTCTTCACTTTGCCAATCGAAGAAAGGTGACGACTAATGGTGGCAATGGACACTTGAAATGTTTCTGCAAGGCTACGCACTGTTGTCGACGGATTACTTTCAACTTCTACACGCAGCTCGTCGTCATTAACGGTGCTACGCGCATATCCGCGAGGCTCATTTTCCAAATCAAAATTTCCCTCGCTGAATTTTTTAAACCATCGCCGTAATGTGCGTTCATTACACGTGGTTTCACCTAACGTCTGATTAATTTCTCGCGTTGCTGCAGCTGCATTTAATCCCTTTTTAAATTGAAAGAGGTAAATTGCCCGAATATCTCTTGACGACAGCATTTCCATAGGCGAGACAAGGACAGGTGTATTAAGCTTTCCAAGAAATGGAACAGGTACACACTTCAAAATAAATACCCTTTTCTGCAAATACAATAATTATTTTCACGAAAAACATACACGTCTTCACACAGGTGCGATTCAGTTCAGACTGAAGGAAAAAACGGACATTACATTTGTAACAACCTGATAGTTTAAACCCGAACAAACATGTGGAGTTCCAGAGACAATCCTCTATCTTTTCCGTTATTAATAGCATACGTTCAAGTTTATAGTTACTTGATTCACCATTTGCTTGATTAAACTGGCTGTTGTAACTTTGACTAGAGATGCCACTTCCTCCAGGAGGTTAGGTTTATTTACCACCTGTAAACACTAACTATTTAGTCTCTCAGGTTATTTTATACTTCATTATTACAACTTCTCAGTGCACAACAAACACCAGTATTTTAAAACCTGTAATTGTGCCTTTGTAATTGTTAAAATTGAACACCCATTGTCAGCGATATTCGAAATCTGTTATTTCATAAAATATTATTTCATTCTGAAAGTTTGCCAATTTTTGTAGAGTACCACCGAACTGCCCCAGACTATTAATCAACAGAGAGAAAGCCGGACACCAATCTGGCTTCTCTCTGTTCGGCTTCGGCGGTGGTCTGGAGTTCGATCAAGACGACAACACAAGAGACGTATACTGGTTGGGAGATTGTGATGACGGCTGCTTAATTCTTGCGGAGAAACTTGGATGGGGCGAAGAGCTAAAAGAATTATGCAAAACTGAACACGAAAAGATCGACGAAGAAGAGAGGATTCCTAGAAAGGCGGAAGCTAAAAAAGACGGCGAAAGAAACGATAACAAATTGTAATTTTTAAAAAAATGTATTTTTTATTTATAGAACTGAAATATACAATGCGGTGTATGAAAACGAATACCTTCTTTAAATGCCTAGAATTGCCTTAATAACTGCGACCGAACAAGGTGCAATTTAACGGCTTGTTTTTGCAAGATGGATGGATACACTTGTCAGAATCTTTAATAGGTTGCTGTTGATCAATTGGAATACAAAGGTGAGTTTGGATCAGCTTCGACATCATCCCTGGAAATAAAAATACAGTGTAATCCGCATATAATGGACTCGAGGGGACAAAGAGATATGGTTGATTATAGCAGTGTTCATCTCATGCAATGAAACGAAAACATACACACTTCCATAATTAAAAAACTGCATTTTATTGCTAAACAGGAACATAATATATTTATGCATTAATAAAATTGCACAGAAATATTGTGTGTTAATGTAATATTTTCATGACACAATTAGTACAAGCATATGTATGTATGTACATACGAAAAACAGTATTTCTGAAAAAAGTCGGTTATTTTACTTTGTATAGATTTTTTTCTAATATAATTGTTCTGCAAAATAAGTTTAAGTTTATTTAATTTTGAAATCACTTCAGTGCTGTTCTCTTGCTGTAGAAAATAACGTTGTAGGATTTGTACGCAGTTAAAAGCCTCTTTCTTCTGTAGTTACCTCAGTTTCTTCTGCGGTATCATCATTCTCTTTAGTATCCTCAATTTCTTCCTCAAGTCTTTGATTTACCAATAGTTTGCCCTTTTTTTGTTGAAACCACTTGAATAACATTTCGTCGACCTTAGGGTGTGAAAGCAAACGCAATTTTTCTTTTGGTTGTTAATTTTCCAATCATTTTGAATTTTATCGCGATTCTTCCAAATATTTGACACAGTGGATTTCCTTAGCCCCATTTTTAAACACACACTTGCCTGTGAAATTCCTTTTCCAATATCACTTATTATTTCCCATTTTTCATGTAGCGTAAAAGCCCGTTTCACCCTTTCATCCATATTTTTCAGAAGTTTAGAGACAAATACGATACACCGAATAACATATACAGAACAACTGCAAGCATGAGCTCGAATAAAAACTTGTTTGCTTATTGCATCAGAAACTATCATGTTGGGAAATCCCAGGAAAAACTCGCTTATAATAGACATTTCAGTCCACTACAAGCAAGGTTCCAGTATAAACGAGTACATCTTGTCCGAGGATTTTACGTGTATTTAATCCGGGACTTTAAAATCCGTTCATTACATGCGAGTTTTCATTATAAGCGAGTTCATTATATGTAGATGGATTATACTTATTTTGTTTTTAAATTATTTCATTATTTAATTGTTATTTGAGAGTAAAAGCTTCTATTTGGAAAGACAAGAGTGAATACGGGTGGCCTAAATTACTAGGTGGTGAACCTGTACAAGTACTACACATCCATAGCAAGTACTAATTGGCCAAAGTATAAGATAGCAAATACCAGGTCTGTATTGAAAACATTTCAGAATTTGGACCTGTTTAATTTTATATTTAAATCGGGATAATTTAGACAAATTACATTTTAATATTTTCACATAAAAAATATAAATTTACCACATACTACACAACATCCACCACATTAAATAATAATATCATAACAGAATCTCACATGTACAAGCAAGAGTAAATATTTCAATTTCAATAATACATTGTTACTGCTACCAAGGTTAATTAATAATAAAACTATCGTCGATATAATTAAAATTAAAACACCTCACAAAATATATTCTTAAATACACATCTCTATATAAATGTTTTGAATTGCAGCATCATACTACTATGGGCAAAAAATAGTAAGACTTTTTAATTTAACTTTCGCGGGAAAACTCATTCGTCGAAATATTTTTTTTCTAGGTTGGTATGACTGTCAGTGACATCTGTGCCAAATGTCACATCAAAATAATCATTAGTGTCTAGTATACGCTTGTCTTTCTGAAGTACAAAAAGTGCATTCGGAGATTTTTACAATGAGTGAAATTATTCAACAAAGAAGTTCCATTAAATTTTGTGTACGGAATCAAATTTCTGGTGCCGAAACGTTCAGAATGTTGCAAAAGGCCTTCGGTGATAATTGTTTGTCGCGAGCAAGTGTTTTTGATTGGTACAAATTATTCAAAGAGGGTCGAGAACGCGTTGATGACGAACCACGTCAAAAGGAGGGTTATTTAGAAACATTGCAAGAAAATGCAATACCATCGGGGCTACGTTTAATCGGCGAAAATTTTGTATTTATGCAGGACAACGACCCCAAATACTCTACAGTAATATGTAAGAATTTGTTAAATAGCGAATAAAACAATAATACCTTACAAATAATGACATGACAATTGAAAATGCAACTCGTGGATTTTGGACATCGCAACTGTGCTGGTATGCGAGGGAGCGTTGTCTTGGTGAAACGGAATCTTTTTCTTTGCCATTCCTGGCCGTTTTGCACGAATCTCAACATTTAATTTTTGTACAAGTTCTGCATAATATTGTCCGTTTATTGTAGCACCTTTCTGAAGGTAATCATTGAGCAAAATGCCCTTTGAATCCCAAAAAATTGATGCCCAAACCTTGTTTGCCGATAAAGTGGTTTTCGCTTTCTTTGGAGGTGCAGAACCACGTTCTAACCATTGTTTCGACTGTTATTTAGTTTCGAGTGTACTGTAATGTATCCAAGTTCATCGCAAGTAACAAATCGCCTACAAAAATCAACCGAATTCCGCTTATAAAGGTCCAAACACTCATTGGAAATGCGCAAATTAGTGAACTTTTTATCAGTCGTAAACAATCGCGGCACCCATCTCGCCTAAACCTTGGAAAGGCCTAATTCTTTCGTTAAAATGTGGTGTACGCGTTTTGTTGAAATGTTTACCATGTCTGCTATCTCTCTAACTTTGAGTCGTCGATCTTGCGTAATAATATTATGGACTTTTATAATCATTTCCTTGGAAGTCACGAGTTTGGGTGCTCCAGAGCGCGCTTCATCAACACAGCTTGTTCTACCACGTTAAAATTCATTTACCCATTTACTTATTGTGGCGGATGATGGAGCAGATTCACCTAATGTTTCCCGTAACTCACCTTTTATTTCGGTAGCTTTCATACCCTTAATTACGAAGTATTTAATCACCGCACGATACTCTGCTTTTTCCATTTTAACAGATCGATGTGTTGCTTCTTTTTCAATCAGCTGTCAAAAATAAACTAATCAACCGATTTATCTAAATATCGGAATGTAAACATATAAATAGCCAACCTAAATTACAGTGCATTTGTTTTACCAATTAAAGCGCCACCTATGTGTCATTCTAACTATTTATCAAACTATCCTCGTAGTATTCCGAATATAGTCCCTGAAAAACTCGTGAAACGGATGCCTCGAATTGTACGGGCTGTTCTTCGCGTAAAAGGGGGTTTCTTCGATGAGCGAAATGTTTAAGACATCTTTGTTTATTTAACGTTGGAATGACTTTAATTTTTATTATTACACTTTATGAACATCTATGAACAATAATGCAATAAAACTTTTAAATTTTGACATAAAGTAGTTTAACTGTTTTCCCTTTTTTTTAAATTCGAGTGTCCGAACTAGTATGGACGGTATTGTACATAACTGTAATAGAATTTTAATAAATCTAAAGCGCAAAACCGCCTCAACTCAACATTTATGTTGAAAATTATTCGCAATGGGGAATTCGACGGAGATGACTATAAGTGTGATACGAGGGAGCGTTTTTATATTCGCGGAATGAGCGGGTTGTAGAGGGGTGAGTAGGCGCATTGGGGGCGTTACCTGTGCAGCAACTCATGATTAGTATAAATGCGAAGTTTCATTGTTATTAGACAGTTAGTCTTTGAGCTATCGTCAACCAAGTAACATAATCAGGAGTGAAAAGTGAAATATGGAAAAAATCGAATATCGTGCCGTTATAAAGTTCCTTACCAGGCAAGGAAAATCAGTCGCGACCATAATGAATGAGATGTCATTGGTTTACGGCGACTCTTGTCCAGGAAAAACCATGGTGTACAAGTGGCATAGTTTATTTAAACAAGGAAGGGAATCCCTTGAAGACGACCCGAGGCCGGGCAGGAGCATTGAGGTGACCACGCCAGCACTCATCCAAAAAGTTGAACAAATTGTACTCGAAGATGCTCGACTAAAGAAGAAACAACTCGCAGAAATGGTTGGAGTATCCGATACAACAATTTTTAAAATCCTACACGATCATCTCGGCATGTCTAAGGTCAGCGCAAGATGGGTGCCGAGAATGCTCACGCCGCCGCAAAAACAACAGCGCGTAGAGTGTTCGCGTGCATTTTTGGACCTCTGTAATGAAGACAAGGATGGTGTATTGAGTGGAATTGTTACTGGAGACGAAACTTGGCTTCATCATTATGAACCTGAGTCCAAACAAGACTCCATGCAGTGGCATAAAAAGGGCACAGCACCTCCCAAGAAATTTAAAGTGTCACAATCAGCTGGAAAACTCATGGCAACGGTATTTTGGGACTCGGAAGGAATATTGTTGATTGATTATAAAGATAAAGGTGTTTCTATAACCGGAGAATATTACGCTTCAATATTAGAGCGACTAAAAGAAGCCATTAAAGAGAAAAGACGGGGAAAATTGACAAAAGGTGTTCTGCTTTTGCACGACAACGCGCCCGTCCACAAGAGCCGCGTTGCGTTAGCTGCCCTGCATAAGGTGGGCTTCGAAATTGTGAATCACCCACCCTACAGCCCAGACCTGGCCCCGAATGATTATTACTTGTTTCCGAAAATGCAAAAAGAGCTGCGGGGTAAAAAATTTACTGCCGATGATGAAGTCAAGGAGGCAGTTTCGGCGTATTTTGCAGATAACGAGAAATCATTTTTTTATGAGGGTATAAATAAATTAATTGAAAGATGTGAAAAATGTATCCGTCTTACAGGTGAATATATTGAAAAAGAAAAATAATTTGCTTTTTTTATTTCCACACCTTGTCCCCCATTCCGCGAATATAAAAACGCTCCCTCGTATTTGGAAAAATATGAGGCTAAGAAGTGAAATAAAACAATGGAACATTTGGCGAATTTAACTTTTATTGTGATGGTTATCTTGTTAATAACAGACATAAATATACTTAGAATATGCATCTGGTTTCTTAATTGTATTTAATGCCAGAATGCCACGTGCAATATCAAAAATACATTTATAATAACATTTTTACGCACACGTGGAGGAATTATTTCTTCCTCTTTCTGAATCTTTTCGCTTCTTTAAGTAGTGTTGTAGTGTCTTCGTCGTCATGTTCACTGGCGCTACTGTAATCACTAAAAGACTCGCTCCAAGATTCTTCGCTGTATGCATCTGAGGAATCGTCGTTAAGAAAGGGATCGTCGAAATCGTATTCATCTTCAGACGACTCCCCCTCGTTCGAGTGCTTTTTAAGCTTCTTAATAGAATCTCTCTTCTTATTGCCACGCCCTAATATGAAAAATATTAATCAAAAATCAGTGTTAGCATTCTGTATACGGTTCCGACATTCGACAGGTCAGTTCTCAATCATATAATTATAATAATAAAATATGCACAATCACAGTGTCGTATCTGGATTCGCTGTAATGCTTACACAGAAAAAACCCCGCACACTCGCCTCGCCAAAATCAAAACTTACAATGTGTGTTTTGGTTTTTGTGCGTAAGCATTACTGCGAATCCAGTTGGAACACTGTGATTAATAATCTGCTGTTGATAACAACTTAGTTGCCGTTGCTCGCCCGGTATAATGTGCTGCCGGGCGAGCGAGCGATCTCAGGTGTCTGTAGGGTGAAAAAGAAAATTAAATCTGCAACACTGAGTAGTTAGCACGGATTTGCTGAATATCGAAGATAATTTAATGGCTTAATGTTGTATGTAAGAAGGAAAGAAAAGATTTCACGCTCTTGTAATAATGGGTGTCCCAAAATTAACGCAAGATTTGAGTTTGTCGCCATTTGTGCAGTAAAGTGTTGGCAACCCTAAAATAAATAAAACAATTCGACAGCTGACAGTTTAGGGTTAGTAAAAATGGAGCGATATACGGTAGAACAACGTGTCTTCATTATTGAACGATATTTCAAAAATAATGAAAGCTTGGCGACCGCAGTTCGAAAACGTCATACAAAATATGGTCGGAATAGTGTTTTAACTTCGTCAACTGTGAAGAGATTAACTGAAAAATTCGGGGAGACTGGATCCGTTGGAGACGCCAAACAAACGGTCGTCCAAAAACAAGCCGTTGAAATGTCAATACCGAAGCAGTACGTGAGAGTGTCGGTGACAATCCAGGAACCTCAATTCGGCGTCGTGGACAAGAATTGCAAATTTCAAGAAGCTCTCTACGGCGTATACTCACTAAAGATCTGTGTCTCCACGCTTACAAAATTCAATTAACACAACAACTGAAGCCTAATGACCATGCACAGCGAAGAGAGTTCGTTTAACGAGTTATTGAACATCAACAAATGGATGCTGATATTTCGAGCAAAATCATCCTAAGCGATGAAGCACATTTTCACCTTGATGGCTTTGTTAATCGCCAAAATTGCCGCTTTTAGGGTCTGAGAATCCACATGTAATTGTCAACAAACAAATACATCCACAACATGTCACTGTTTGGTGTGGATTTTGGGCTGGAGGCATAATTGGACCACATTTTTTTTTTAAAATGAGGCTGGTCAAGCAGTAACTGTTACTGGTGCTCGATAGCAGGACATGATAGACAGTTCTTTCTGCCGAAATTGGGTGATATTGACGTGGCCAATATGTAGTTTCAACGAGACGGTGCCACATGCCATACAGCCCGTGAAACAATTCAATTACTGCATGAGACATTTCCAGGTCGTGCACTCTCTCGTTTCGGTGATCAGAATTGGCCCCTAGATCGTGTGATTGAACACCATTAGATTTCTTCTTATGGAGTTATTTAAAATCACAGGTCTATGACTACAAGTCCACAACCACCCGTGCATTAAAGGAGGAGATTCAAAGCTGCGTCAACGAAATTCAGCCACATTTATGTACAATGATCATGAAAAATTTCGCCAAACGAGTGCGTACGTGCATGCAAAGCCGTGGAGGCCATTTGCCCGACGTGTTATTCCATAAATAACCCTATCCTATGTACTTATGATTCAATAAAAAATAGCAATCGAAAGACTAAAAACTGTGTTTTCTATTTAATTCAAATCGTGCGTTAATTTTGGGACACCCGTTATTTATTGCCACAAAAAATTGCCATAAACACTATTTGCAGGCAATTTGTAAATATTAAAAACTATTAGAATGCGAATATTGATGTGATGAGTATGGATTTCTGTTCGCTTTTCTCTTCGATTGATCCAATTAAGGAAATTGTGTACTTACGGAAAAGCGCGTAAGATCGAACTGAAACGACCATTAATGGCAACTTTTTCAAGGCGATTTTATAGATTCGAAAAAATCAGGATGAACCTATGTTGGTATTTGAATTTGATGGAGCCTGTGGTTGATTAACTTGATCACTAAGGTTGATATATAACCCCTTTCCACATTAACTTCAACATTAAATTCTGTATACGCATTTCGACAACCAAGTTGTCATCATCAGCAGATAATTTCAAAGTGTCGCACCTGGTAAGATTTTTTAAAAAATTGAGTTTTTTAAAAAATCTTGTGAAACAAACACACAGTGTACATCTTGGTTTTGAGCGGTGTGGATCGCGTACGGAGTTTGATTTTCGTACGGTTGTTTTTCGCCGTGTTTCACCAGGTGCGACACTTTGAAATTATCTGCTGATGATGACAACTTGGTTGTCGAAATGCGTATACAGAATTTACAAAAGTTAATGTGGAAAGGGGTTATATATCAGTCTTATTGATCAAACTATATTGGTAATTTATCGATAAAAAAATAATTTAGGGGCGCATTAAATAAATACTCCACGGGAATTTTACAAAAAACCTAATTCAAGTGCTTCGAAGAAGACGGAAGCAATTCCATTGTTCGGGAAAACAGTATCTGCTGCTTTTTGAGCTGTACGTGGTGTAGTAGTACTCGTCATTTACCTTTAGAAAAAGGAAGGGCCAAAAGCAAACTAGTACACTTAGAAAAGTGTCTCGTTCACTACTATTTAGAAGATGTTTGATCCATGCCCACTTTCATATTCCTTGATTTGAAAAGATCCCGTCCAGAGACAGATAATAAAGTTATGTCCGAAGTTACTTACATAATACTTACTAAAACCGTGTTCCGTGCTATTTTTAATAAGTTCGTTTACATTCCGATCTTATTTACGTTGTATAAAATGATATTTTGCTTACGCTTTCTGGGAGGCTTTCCTTCTATCCCTGAATGTTTGTATTTCTTCAGATGCTCTTCGCTTTTCCTATAGCAATTTCTCCCGTAACGACAAGCCGGGCGAACATCGTTCGGATCTGAATCGTAGTCCGAGTCGCCAGGATGACTAAACTCTGTTTTATGTTCTAAGTTTTGCCTAAAATGAAACATGTTTTGAAAATTATAAAAATAGGCAGTTACCTTATAAAAGAATTTTTTACATTGCACTTAATGTACTACTGTGGGCAAAAAAATAGTAAGACTTTTTAATTTAAATTTCGCGCGAAAACCCATTCGTCGAAATAATTTTTTTCTAGGTTGGTATGACTGTCAGTGACATCTGTGCCAAATGTCACGTCAAAATAATCATTAGTGTTTAGTATACGCTTGTCTTTCTGAAGTACAAAAAGTGCATTCGGCGATTTTTACAATGAGTGAAATTATTCATCAAAGAAGTTCCATTAAATTTTGTGTACGGAATCAAATTTCTGGTGCCGAAACGTTCAGAATGTTGCAAAAGGCCTTCGGTGATAATTGTCGCGAGCAAGTGTTTTTGATTGGTACAAATTATTCAAAAAGGGTCGAGAACGCGTTGATGACGAACCACGTCCAGGACGACCATCAACATCAACTGATGATCAACACGTCAATAGAATCAAGGAATTGGTGCTTGAGAATCGACGATTAACGGTCAGAGACCTTACTGGCATTGTTGGAATATCGGAAGGATCAGTGAAAATCATTTTGAAAGATCATTTGGGCCTAAGAAAAGTGAAAGCACGATTTGTTCCAAAATCACTCAATTTTTTCGAAAAACAGCGTCGCGTTGGCGTCTGTGAAACAATGCTTTCCGACTATCAAGACAAAATGAAAGGCATCATAACTGGAGATGAGACTTGGATCTACGCTTGTGACCCGGAAACAGACGATCAATCGGCCGAATATCGTATCAAAGGTGAGCCGAAGCCCAAAAAACCACGTCAAAGCAAGTCAAAAATCAAGGTTATGTTGACAGTTTTCTTCGATTATCGAGGTGTGGTGCACTCCGAATTCCTTCCGACCGGTCAAACTGTCAACAAAGAATACTATTTGAGTGTTATGCGTCGTTTGCGCAATGCTATTCGTAAAAAGAGGCCAGAATTATGGGCCGACAACTCTTGGTTTTTGCACCACGATAATGCACCGTCGCATACTGCATTAATTCTTCGTGAGTTTTTCGCCAAATTTTCAACCAATATCGTGCCGCAACCACCGTATTCGCCTGATTTAGGTCCGTGTGACTTCTGGCTATTCAGCAAACTCAAACGACCGCTCCGGGGAAACCGTTTTGAGCCAATTGAAGACATTAAACGTGAATCGCTAAGCGCATTGAAGGCTATTCCTGAAATTGACTTTAACAACTGTTTCGAGAATTGGAAGAAACATTGGCACAAGTGTATTGGGGCCAGGGGGGGGATTACTTTGAGGGGGACGAAATAGATTTGGAAGAATAAATTAAGAATTTAAAAATTATGAATAAAGTCTTACTATTTTTTGCCCACAGTAGTATATCAACTTTAAGTGATTTAAGTTAATCAACCCCAGGTTCCATCAAAATTGCCGTAAAAGCGTTCATTAAATTTTCATTACTAACTATAAACAAACAACTGCTTATACTGGAAGTATAATGATTTGAAAAGCATGGTAAAACGTATCCCTTCCAATTCCAGGTACATCTGCCGTTTAACTTAATCAAGAAAATTGTTATTCAGTACTTTATATTACAATTGCACAACCAGCCCTTAAAGTAACTTAAGTACAGTGCCTTCAAAAATGATTGAACGTGCTGCCTTGTTGCAATACTGATCATGCCACCTCGCGTGTAACCTGAATCGAACTATTAATTCTGACATGTTTATAAAGTACTTAAAAGCCTTAACCTAATTTATAACAGGAAAAAAATAACCCAGAAAATTTATTTTAGTACGTTTTTGGAAGTTATGTTTTGCAAAGAAGTTATTAATTATTCAATATTTTATTAATTTTCAACCTGTTTAAATGATTTGCTTATTTTGCTTAAAGGATTAAAAATGGAAGTTTTAGGTTAGTTTAATAATTGCAATAAGTCAAACAGCTTATTAAAAATGTTTAATATAATTCATAAGAATTGTTCAAAATGTCGTCCATTGTTTTCCATGCATTTAGTTACTCTCTTCTTCATGTTATCAAATACTTTGTGAAGCGTTTCAACACTAATATTTCTGATCTCATATTCGATTGCTTGTTGCAGATTGTCAATATTATGAAGTCTGTTCGTATGGATTTTGTTTTTTACATGTCCAAATAAGAAATAATCCAAGGGAGTCAAATCAGGTGAAGGAGGAGGAAATGTTATTAAATGGTTATCATAAAATTCCTTTAAAAACGTTATCGTAGCACCTGCACAGTAGCAGCAGCAGAATCTTGTTGAAAAAAACCATAATGCAATTCCTCATCGTCTAGTTCATTAATAAATAGTTGTAAAATATTTTCTCTATAACGTTCACCGTTTATAGTATAATTAAAAAATATTGGACCAATTAATCTACGTCTTGACATAGCAACCCAAATTCCTATTTTTATGGGCTGCAAACTTGTCTCCTTAAAGATATGTGGATTCTCAGTTGACCATAAATTCTGTGAATTTATGTATCCTGAAAGGTGAACCCATGCCTCATCAGAGAAAAGTGTTTTGTCTAATATATCGTCATTATTTAAAACTTCATTAAACCATGTGCAGTACTCAATTCTTCGATTAAAATCTAATGGATATAGTTCCTGCACAACAGATATTTTGTATGGGTGTAAATGTAGTTTCTTCTTCAATGCAGTATGACATGTCCCAACCGATAAACCTAAATAAAGTAGGTACATATTTATTTGATAAACAAAAATTTGATCAAACTAACCTGTCTGTGCTGAAAGTTGTGACACTGATTTTTTCGGACTAACATCCAATCGTTCTCGAATATCTTCCAAAACTACTTCAGTCAGGAGAGTCGGCCGTCCTGATGATTTTCCCGTAGAAACGTTGCCACTTTGATCAAAACACTTTACAATTCTTCGAACATGTTGCGAAAATATTTCGAAATTAACAGCTTCATGTTGTGGAAATTCTTCCTCAAACTGATCTACACAAGACTGAAGTGAATACTTCCAAATTTGATTTTCATCCTGGTTTCCACTTCGATAATATGCTTTCAAAATAAACTTATTTTCTTCAAATGAGAAAAGCATGTTGGTCAATTGATCATTCAAAAGTAAAATAAAACAATTGGGAGTTCTTACAAGAACTGTTGTTGAATAATTTGTTAAAAACGGAGAAACTATAAATACTAAACAGGTGTGCAAGTGACGGATACAAATACAGTGAAGTTAGGCATAGTTCTGACCAGAATAGTTCAATAATATCACGCGGCAATCGGTAACTATATACCCTGATTCAATGAAGTGGCACGTTCAATCATTTTTGAAGGCACTATATAATTACATACCTGTAGCAACTACTGCCATACCAACATTTACTTCTGCACGATTCAACTTTTGAAGCATTCCCTAAAATGTCAGTACATCCACTCGAAGAAGGTTTGACATCATCTACATTCTCCGAATTAATTTCATTACTATCAGCATCTTCAATAGTATTAGCTGCTACTGCCGCTGATTGTTCATCCTCAATATTACCTTCATTAATTGAATTTAATGTATCTCTTGGATTGCATTGGGGTAAATTTGCTGATACTATCAACTGCTTATCATTTTCTAAAATATTATTTGAACCAGTATCGGACATACCTCTATCTGATACGTTTTCTGGAATCACTTTTTCAAGTTCAATTATTTGCTTTGAATTAGAAGAATTTTTATCGGCGGATATTTTGTCCAATATACAATTTGTAGTTGTCTCTAAACTGATAGTACTTATATTACTTTCTGGGCTTGCTTTATTTTTGTTATCAAAATTAAATGTGTTTTCTTCATGGCTATTCATGTTTTGAATTGAATTCATTTCACTACATGTATTAAAATCATTCTTGTTTTGAAATTTAATTTTATACCAGAAATCGTCTGGGAATATGCCAAATTTGTCTCCTTCTTCAAGCTGTTTTGGTACATCTTTGGTTAATATAACAAGAGTAGTACTATTGGCAGATTGAAAAAAGCAAGGATTTTGGTGTATCTGTAAAATTAACCTAGAAATTAATAAAATTTCTGTATACTTAAGCTATAGGCAATTCTTACTGAAGTAATTGTTGCATTACTATTTTCTACTTTTATACATGCATGTCTTCTAGATGCTCTTTTGTCATTGCACTAAAAATTAAAAATATTTAAAAAAATATTCATATACTCAAAATCAAAACATTAAAATATTCATCCACTATTGCAAAAAGAAATTTCATAATTAATATACATATGTTACAGACTATATCACAAAATATAAAACTAACTATTAACCAATATATATTCTTTATTTATGCATATATAAATTAAAATTTTAATTTGCTAAACAGGAACACTGGCAATTTCTAAAACTATTATGTAAACATGTCAGTGTGATGAACCATCTTTACTACGGAAAGAAAAGCTACAGTGATGACTATTTACAAATGTAAACAGCTTAAGGGCACTTGACACTTACAGCTCAATTTATATATGTCTTTTGACTTACACCTAATGGTTCACCTCTTCCAATAATGTGTTCGCCTTCTTCTAAAATGCAAGTAGGTGCATCATTTACAGAACTATCCAGCCTATATATTAACAAATTCATTCTGAAAAGGTCAGCTTGTATTTTCTAAAAATATGTTGCAATCAAGTTTGAAGTGGAAAATTAAATTTTCATATCTAATTTATTTGACAATTCTTTGTTTAGGTTATTACGAAATTTAAAATATTCTAATAATCAATGTAATCGTTAATTAACCTACAGCCTCATCAATTGTATAAGAGGAGTGTTTTATAATGAGCTTTTTCAATTTCTCCACACACAAATTTTACATTTTTCCACACTTTGTGTCATATTCATAACCCCAAAAAACACTAATAATATCAATGAATACCAAAAGGTTGATGTTAAATGGGGCAATAAAATTCAGATTTCTTGGCCATCTACAAAATGTGTGAAGAACTATAATAGCTTTGAAAATTATTATTTGAATTTGTGCCATTTCATTAATAAATGGTTGCTATTTGATTTGTTTACGAGTGTATTTCTTGTCCTAATTAAATTCGCTATTAATTTGTGTGATATGAGTAATAAATTACAATATTTGCTTATGAATTTATTGGTATGTAACTATAATAGTTATGCGAACATTGTTTTGCATAATTTAAACTATATCGTATAATAAAAATATTCTTACGGTACAAGAGATTTTCGACGATTTATTTATTAATGCAATTTTCTGGGTTATGTATATACTGATTTCCCATAAAAGATGTAAAAAATTATTGCAAGATGTTAAACTTTTCTGAGGATCCTTTAACTTAAAAATGTGATGTGATTTTATTTGTATCCTAACTTGGTTTCCACTGTTTCTGTATTTTCAGTTTATCTTGATTGCATGTGCCCTAGATTAATTAAAAAGTGATGCCTTCATCTAATTAGTAATATCCTTATACATTTTTTATTATAATTAATATTCACACCAAACATTACGCATTACTGCATTGTATTTATAAAATACAGTTTACACTATTTTTATTAGAAGCGTAATCGAAACGAACTTATAATTTAACACAATTAGACATTTTCTGTAAACAGTAGTGTACGATTCAAATAAAAGAATATGTTATATAAATTACCTTCTTTGTTGATACTGATGATAATTTTGATTAAGCCGGTTATTTTTATTTAATATTCTAATTAAAGAATTCAAATAAACCGACATAAATTATTTGCATTTCGTCTAGATGGCATCTTAAAAAATATAATGCAACAAAAGTCCCTTCTATACTTCTCCTTTTGTGCCCCTCTTATTTGATAACTATATGTTTGCAATTTTAGGTTAAGTATATCTAATAATTTTTAGATATCCAGGTGTAAATATAATAATGAAAATTAATATAAAATATTACTATATTAAAGGCAAAACTATACATTCGAATAAATCTAATTTAATTATACCAAATATTGAATAGTAGAGCTGCATTTACTTAGAAGAAATGTTTACTAAATATCTTAATATTTATGCAATATGTAATAGTAAAAATTCGTTTATACGACGCCACTTGGCAATTTTAAGTGAAAGACGTAATAAAATCGAGGTTCCTGAAGAAAACCATACTGATGTTTTGACAAATGATTAGTAAGATTGCTTATTAGTACCTAATTTTATGAATATGATAAATATATACGGTATGTTATAGTGAATATGAAGCCCTACTAAATAGATATCTACCTCTTAATTCAGAACAAAAATGCTTTTTAATTCATCCATATGTAAAATGGGGACCGAAAAAAGTTAAAACATCTACTCCTCAAATTCAATTTGAAGAAGCAGAGTCTCTAATACGTAGTTTGGAAACTTGGGAGGTGGTGGACAAAGTGATGGTTCCCTTAGATAATTTAGAAAAAAAATTATTGTTTGGCAAAGGCACTTTAGCAAAACTTACACAGAATATAAAAAAAAATACATATATAACATGTGTTTTTATAAATGTTGGAGTTTTAAGGAATATCCAATTAGAAGAATTACAAAGGATATTGGGTTTGCCCATTTTCGACAGATATAATATTGTTATGCAGATATTTCGCTTATATGCAACAACTAAACATGCCAAACTGCAAGTAGCTCTGGCAGAAATTTTTTATTTGCAAAGTAGGTTGAAGAAATTTGATACAGATTTTGTTGTAAGTGACAGATTTGATAGACACAATTTAATTCTTCATTCTCGAGAAAAAAAGATTAAAGATGGTATTAAAAAGCTAAGCATTCAAAGAAATTTGTTAAGGAATAAAAGAAGCAAAAATAATTTTCCTGTTGTTGCTGTAATAGGATATACAAATGTTGGAAAGACGTCACTTGTTAAGATACTTACTAATGACGAAAGTTTAATACCCAAGGATCAATTATTTGCCACTTTAAATGTTACATTTCATGCTGGATTATTGCCATCAACTTTGAAAGTTCTTTATGTTGATACAGTTGGCTTTTTGTCTAATATTCCCACCGAGTTAGTAGAATGTTTCAAAACAACTCTAGAAGATGCTATATTGGCAGTACTGTATTTTTTGTTTCTATATTTTAAATTAAATGACATTTTCAATTGAGTTTGATTCTAGGATGTTATTTTACATGTGGAGGATTTATCCACTCCCAATTTTCTATATCAAAGACAACACGTGATAAACACATTGCAAACTCTAAGTGAAAATTTGGGCGTGGCGTGGAAAGACATCGAAAAGAAGTTAATAACAGTAGGAAATAAAGTTGATGAAATGGATAAAAATAATGAAACAATATTAAAAGTATCTGTAAAAACAAAAACAGGTACGTGAGGGCATTTAGACATTATTGATCTAAAAATAATAAACTGCACACAAAATTAAAAACTGAGAATGTGTTTTGAAGAATATTGCTTTTAAAAATTATATATTCCCCATATCTTTCAGACATCGAAATCTGTACGTGTATATTTTTTTAAAATAAAAATTCATCATAATTGAAGATTATTATCAGTAAGTTTTTATTACAGGTATTGATATTTTAAAGGATGAAATTGAAAGAAAGATTTTGGAAATGACAAAGAGGCATATATTAAATATAAGTGTACCGATTGGTAGAAATGAAATGAGGTAATTATGATTTATATATGTATGTGTGTGCAGCTCTACGTATATATTATTTACTTGTAGATTGCTTGAAACTTTATACAAATTTTGAATTTCTTCATTTCTTCCCTAGATTCTTATAAGTCTTTTTAATAATAGGTAAATATTTTCAGATGGTTGTACAAGAATGCGACGATTGTAGAAGTAAAAGAAGATAAAAACAACATTGAAAACTACATAATGAAAGTTATTGTTACGGAAACAAATCTAAATCTTTTTAATTACAATTTTGTTAAGTAATAACTTTAAAATAAATGGCTCTTTCTCCTTTAATGAAACAATAATTGCTATACTATCTCCAAGTCCTTTTAACGATTGTGTGAACATGGGTTTGCCCCCCCTCCCCCTTCTTTGCCCAAATATAAGTAACTAAAAGAAAACATTCATTAACAAAAGAAACACTATAAAGTTTTCCCTAATATTAAGTCCATGTATACTAATAACACACAGTCAACCTAAGGCCAATATGAACGGCAATTATCAACTTTAGATCCGCCTTCCAAGATAAAAAATTAAAACGTGAGTGAATTACATTTAAATAGTTTCGCTTATTGCACTCCAAAGAATGTTTTCATAAAAAAATTAATAGTTTAGTACTTGATGCACTTTAGTATTTGAGAATAATCGAATTATTTTATAATTCGTCTCCGTAATTAACCTATAATAAAAATACCAATAGTAAGTTTGTATTTCATTCCCTTTTGGTGGAGACTTCCTTTTCTCCTTAACTGGCGGAATAACGAAAACTGTTACGATGTTGCCCGCATAATGAATAAATTTGAATCATATTAAATGTAGAAGAATCAATTGGAACAAATAGTAAAAACAAACGAATGTTGGAAAATATTATGTTGTAAATGAAAACAGAAACCTAATTTGCCGAATTTAAATAAAAGAGAAAGAATTTTTTTTATTTAACTTCCAGAAGCGAATATTTTGATGCCCCAATTTTTAGTATATCATAGGCGCGTACATACTGATACTTGAAACGATAGGTTCACTAGTTCGTAAACAGTCGATTGGAATTGAGAATAAACGATATATGAATGTAATTATCTCTATAATTGAGTCGTAAAAACCCCAGGTCATTAAAGAATAAAATGAAGTTATTTCATAGAATGAAATGTACACTTTCAACTTAAAATATATTATCAAATTATTACGTATTTTTTTATTATACACTTTTGATTCAATAAATAAGATTAATGCTATGGGCAACGTTTATTTTAAACTCATGGCTACATTATTCTAATAAGAAAAATGTCGAAAATTATAACTGAATAAAATATTTTTATTACGCTCAATGTTTTTCGATTTCGCTGACTTCACATACTTGCGATAATTATCAGAGGGTGCATTAACAGAATAAAAGGGGAAATTATTGCATAAAAATAAAGTAGTATTGAATAATGGGAAACGACAGATTTGTCCCATATAGAAGTATTTTACGAGCTGGAACATTTGCCAAAATTGTAAATATAAATTCTGTACATTATCCAATTTAAAATTAAGATAAAACATTGACATTTTTAATTGTAAAATTTTGTCCAATAATCTAAGCAACACATTTGTTGCAAATTAATTTTAAAGTTGAAAATTTTCAACAATACAAGAGATTGTCCAATATCGTTCGACTTCGATATGAAGTAGAAGGGGCCATATCCGTTCAAGATGGCCGATGCATTTGTGTTAATTTCACATCAACTTTCGAGGCCGGTAAAAATCTTAAAATGGAAGGTGAACGAAGGAAGTGTTATATCAATTGGTCGGGTCATGCTTCTATTTGATTTTGACGGCTCCAAAAAAGTGGAACAACGTAAATTAAAGTCTACACAAGCAGGTACTGTTCACCGTCTAATTGCACAGGAAGGAGCCATTGTGAATAGAGGGTAAAGTGAAATACAAATAAGCCCGCGAATATATTTTGGCGGGAATGTAAAATATTTTTTTTAGAGATGTTTTATTAGAATTAAGTCCGTGTATACATCCAACTGTTATGAATGATATGTGCGCGGAATGTGGTGCTGATTTACGTAAAGATGATCTAAGTACGACGGCCTCGATACCAATGGTTCATTCTATACCAGAGTTGAAAGTCAGCGAAGAGGTGCACCATATTAAATATGAAAGTCCAAAATTGTTACTAAATAACAATGTTTCAGCTAGCTCAGAAAATTGGAAAAGCAGATGGAGAACGTCTGCTAAAGGACAGAAAATTAGTACTTCTTGTCGATCTCGATCAAACAATTATACACACGACAAATGATAATATACCACCAAACATAAGAGACGTTTATCATTTTCAATTGTATGGGCCAAATTCACCCTGGTATCACACCAGGCTGAGACCAGGAACTCATAATTTTTTAAACAATGTGTCATCAATGTATGAATTGCACATATGCACATTTGGTGCTAGAAATTATGCTCATACCATTACCATGTTAATTGATAGGGATCAGAGATATTTTTCTAATAGGATATTGTCACGTGATGAATGTTTTGATCCAACCAGTAAAAAAGCTAATTTAAAGTGAGTACAGTTGTACATTTTAATATGGATTTTGTTTTATTTATGGTGCTAACCTGTACTGTCTTAATGAAATATGTCATTTATACATATAATAAAATAGGGTAAATCATGCAGATATTCAATACAGTTCTTGATAATTTTATATGTTCTCTGTTTTGTTTTCAGAGCTTTGTTTCCTTGTGGTGATAATATGGTTTGTATAATTGACGATCGTGAAGATGTGTGGTCACGTGCTTCCAACCTCATTCATGTAAAACCTTACCACTTTTTCCAACATACGGGAGATATTAATGCACCCCCAGGTTTAGACAAACATGAAAATGATGACAAAGAGGGTGTAGATTTAACAAAAATCAAATCTAAAAATAAGACGCAAAATGGTAAAGAAACCGAAGACAAAGAAGAAATAGTGGAAAGCGCTAGGAAAACTGTCTCTAATCATACTAGCCAAGAGGATCAAGAGTATCGTAAAGAACTCTCTGAAGGTGAAAGTGCTGTGTCTGTAAAAGATGAAATCAATACAAGTGATTCAAAAGAAAACGAGCCTAATCACAGTGCTAGCAGTGAAAAACCATGCCAAGAAAATGGTAAGATATCTGAAGAAAACGATTTCAAATTAGATGTACATGTTGATAAATTAATTGAGGAGAATAGCAAGAAATCAGTGCCAGAGACACTCTCAAATAACAGAAAGGAAGATGAGTTTTTGGACATCGAAGATCCCGATGATTATCTATTGTATTTAGAAGACATACTAAAGAAGATACATAACGCTTTCTATTTGGAATATGATCGATTAGAATCTGGTCAAGTTCCTGACTTGAAACGAGTCATTCCAACAGTTCGAAGTCAAGTTTTGAAAGGTTGCAATTTAGTGTTCAGCGGTTTAGTTCCTACACACATAAAATTGGTTAATTCGAAGGCTTATCAGGTAGCCAAAAGTTTGGGAGCTAATGTCACGCAAGATTTGCAGGAAGATACGACACATTTAGTGGCCGTAAGACCGGGAACAGCCAAAGTAAACGCCGGAAGAAGAAGGAAAAACATAAAAATCGTTACTCCGGATTGGTTATGGACTTGCGCGGAGCGATGGGAACATGTTGACGAGATTATCTATCCTTTGAACAGGAGAGGATCGAAAAACAGACATCCCCCTCCTCATTGCAGTAGCCCGGAGCACGTTCCTAATTACCCTGTTCACGATTCACCCGCCGTCATCAGAAAAAGAACCCCAAGCGGACGTTTCATGGACACAATAAATCCTCTAATGTCGTTTTCGAGTGACGATATCGCGGACATGGACAAAGAAGTCGATAACATTTTGGACGATGAAAGCGATTCCGATGATGAACAATTTTTAACTAAAGCGAAAATCGCACCAGCACTGATGGAAGCGCAGCTCCCGAGGGAAATCGAAGCGGAACCTGAAAATAACGACGAGAATTCAAGCAGTTCCGCGGAATCCCTAACCGGAGAATATCCTCGCGGCTTTAAACGTTCGAGGAATACTCAGAGTAAGGAAAACACGAACTTGGACGCGGAGGACGTGGAAGAGAGCTCTCTAGACGAATTTCCCAGTACAAAGTTCCGTCGAGGGGAGAAACTAGACAGTGATTTGGACATTGGGGACTCGAACAGTGATGGAAGTGTAGATCCGCCGGACGAGATCGAAGACGGGGAGTGGAACATGATGGGGGCCGCTCTAGAAAGGGAGTTCCTTTCGAATAATTAGTAAATCAATATATTAACGAGAGAGTAAACAAATATTTTTCTTAATTTGAAATAATAAAAGAGGAAAGACTGGTGTGTATATGTGTGTATTGCGTAGATCTCGCTTCGGAATGAATGGCTCTGCATGCACATGTGCGACCGACTATATCCAAAAACATTGTGTATATGTACATAAATATTGTTATAAGCAAAGACAAGGACAATTTTATAAATTCGATTTAGTTTTCTTATGTTCTTTACTACTGTGTTGCAAATGCGAAAAGGTCAAATATAAGATACATATTTCATTAGTAACGTGTGTATGTAATATAGAGGATTCGCGATCCCCCCTTCCCACAGATCTTAAAGTCGTCGGTGTCGGATCGTCTCGAGTTGAATGCGTGCGAGCTTCCCGGCGATAATAAACGTATAATGCAGGTAAATTTCCGATTCTTTAAACGTCGAGTACGCACGTAAATAAACCGGCAGAAGCATTAAAACTAGAGACCTTTTAAATATAATTTGTGTCCACGGCAAATAGGAAAATTCAAAAATGAATATAAACGAACCAATCATTTTACTATAAAATGGTTGCGTAGAAGCAAAGCGACCTGCTCGCCTACGCAGAATCTGCATCGGACATGACTGGTTTAGAATGGCAAAGCGTTTGACTGTTGACCTTTCGCTTTTTTATTATATTTATGGTCGTTTTAAAATTATTACAGTCGCCACTATTTATAGCAAAATATTTTGAGAATATACTAATGTTCCTCGCACGTGAAACGTCACGTTCAGGTGAGAAAGTTCTCTTTAGACAACCGGTATTTGAAGTCTGCAAACAATGTAAAAAGAACATTGCAATTATCATTTTCTAACACACGCGGGTAGCCGTTTATATTTCGGGAATAGCAAACAAAAAACAATATTTTATTATCGAAAATAATTTTATTGCTTCTCAAAATATTCTCCTTGAAAATCGATGCACTTTTGCATCCGTTTAAACCAATCCGAAAAGCATGGCTGCCACTGTGAAGGCGGTATCTCCAAAATACGAGTTTTGCATGCCTCAACTGCCTCTTCCGACGTAGAATACCGTTGACCACGAATTTTATTCTACACGTGTGGGAACAAAAAGAAATCACGGGGTGCTACATCAGAGCTGTACGGCGGATGGCTCATCAATTCAATGTTTTGCCCGGTCAAATATTGAATTGTTTGAACCGACCCGTGATAGCTCGCATTGTCATGGTGGAGAATGATCTGTCGTTTTCGGTTTGTTTTCCTTATTTCTTCAAAAACTTTTGGCAAACAAATAGTTGTGTACCATTCGGAATTGACCGTTCTGCAACTCTCTAAAGGCACGGTTGCAAGGTGACCGGTTTTTCCGGAAAAACAGGCGACCATTTTTTTTATGCTTCGAGCGCGAACAACTTTTGTTGGTTTTGGCTCCTCTAGGAATATCCACACACTCGACTGCTGTTTACTATCGGGCTAATTTAAAATATTTGTAATTTTAGTAAGTTCATCAAACCCTGTATTTTTTGTTAATACGTCTTGCATCTTCGTTTTTATAGAATTACCAATTTTACCTTTAACTTGGTTGACCTTATTTTTGAAATCTGTAATTGATTTCACAGAATCTGTAAGTTCCACGCCCTGCCTCTCTAATGTAGTAAACGTTTCCGTAATAAAGCTAAAATTCGCTTTGATAAATGCCATTTGTTGATTTAATGTAGGAATATTTAAAATATTTTTACACTCTTTAATAGCTGCGGAATCATCAGAAAATTTTGACACCAACACTGCAATATCATTCAAATAATTTGCATAAAAAAATGCGGCCTCTAGCCACGTACCCCAACTCGTAATTATTGGCCGAGGTGGCAAAGGAGTATTAGGTAAACTGTCTTTGTACATTCGTATTCGGAGGTATGCTTATACAAATATTTTCTTGACCGTATTGATTAAACAATTTACATCTGGATATTGGTTACGAATTTCTTCTGCTACTCTATTCACGCCATGAGCTAAGCATGTGAAATGCATCATTTTTGAATAAAATAGTTTTAGAGTTTGTGCAGATTTGGTCATGTATGTAGCAGCGTCTGACAACATGAATAAAACCTTTTCAGTAGGGACAGCATTGGGTAAATAGAAACTTGTTAATACTTCGTTTATAAACTGTGACATAGTTACATTGTTGGATTTCTCTAATTGTTTCAAACCAATTAAATACGCAGTAACGTTTTCACTCAGTACATCTATTAATAAATTGGCGATAAATCGGCCACAAGTGTCAATTGTTTCGTCGACTATAAAATAAATATAATTGTTTCCAATTAACTCCCTACTTTCACTCATGGTTTTTTCGAATACATTGTTTATATATTTTTTTCTAAAGGTGCTTTCATCTGGTACTGGTCTGACAGAATACTTCTCTAAAAACGCTTTAAAAGTTGGATTTTGCAATTTCGTAAGCGGAATATTGACACTAACAAAGGCTTCACATAAATCAAAATAGAATTCTCTATTTTCACAGACTGATGCCGAAGAAATTGTTTCATTAAGCGTTAATTGTTTTGTATTTTTCATTTTCTTCTTATATTTTCTATGCGATATGTTGTGTAATTTGAAATTTTTTGTCACATGGAATCTATTAATTCGAAAACTGTTTTGACATGTGTGTCAGATCAGAACATTGCATACTTAAGCTTAGTGACATGTATTAGAAAAAAACGGTAATGACTTTCCGGTACATATGGTACTCTTCTGACCCTCGTTCTAAAAATTCACCGTGGTACTGGTGCCATCGATTTAGTTGTTACTCTTTGTGATCGTTATTATTTCTCCCTACTAAAATTTGTATTGTGTGCGTTGCTACCGTTGCCAAGCCATCAATCTGTTTACGTTGTTCAGTTTTCGTGCTCTCATCATTTTTACAGACTTCGTTGCAAATTTTTTTTTTTGGAAAGGGACACGGTTGTTGCAGCACGATGAATTTCATTTTATTTGAATGTTTGTTATTGGGGTGGAATAAAAAAAAAAACACGTAATAAGTATATATAGTTCATATATTTTCAAATTTAAGCTAAGTGGTAGTTTACATAGATAGTTTAGTTTCAAGTTTAAAATAAAAAGGGGGAAAAATCACATAAATTAATGTGTGTGCGGGGTACAAAAATAGAATAAGTAACTTTCTGTCGCACCTTTACAGAAGACAAATATAAAAATCACGAGTCGTAGTAGTATCTTCCCAATATACCCACCGCATCCCTTTAAAATAAATAAATTACAGTACTCGCTGATCTTCAACGAGGAACATCAATTTATGTGATCATGGATATTATACACATATATAAATACGTGCACGCGCAGGCTCTGATGTTATACAATACTTAATTGTTTGAAAAGAAAAAACAGATTCGCGTCGCTCAGGAAGAAATTGAATCTAATCGTCCATCACTGAATTATTTTGGATGAAATTTTGTATCGAAACTAAAAACTTGACGATGTTAAGTATTGTAACTTTTCTACGCGTGTGTTTTTACAGGTCGGCGTACATACCCGCACGTGCTCGTGAATATTTATTCCATATCTCAGCACATGCAGAAGTACGCAATGCAACACTCACACACACACACATCCTATCCCTATCATATTTTTTCATATATTATATGTATATATGTATATAGATGTATATATATATATATATATATATATATATGTGTGTATATATACATATATATATATATACATACATGCATATATATATTATATATGTATATATATATATATTGGAATTATTTCACACGCGTGTGAAAAATTTTTTAGAGTCGAGAGATCGCGCATCTGATAAAAAAAAGATATCTATCTTTCTAACAGCATCCGCCACCTTGCGAGCCCCCTTGGCCGGCAGCACCGGGCAGTGATGGATTTGTTGGCGAATGTTGAGGTCCGATTTTGATTCCGTTAGCCTGAAAATAATACAGACAATAATGATTTTCCAAAATAGAACTTTCTTAAGAGCTATTTGCAACGATCTTTTAATTGAGATTATTAAATTATACATAAAAATATTACCGATGCCATTTTTAATATTGTTCTATATAACAACTGCAATAAATATATATAACACCATTATTAAACCCCACATTGAATTTTGTTCAACTATAAAATATACATGCTGCCCAGAAACACAAATTGAGAGAATGCAGAAACTACAAAACAAAGCCGTGAGATGTATTTTAAAATGCAACCGTTATACAGCTGCATCGGTAATGCTTAATTCACTGCAATGGTTAAATATTAAACAGAGGTTAGAAATGAATACCATATGCTTTGTGCAGAAAATGAAGATGGGAAATGCGCCAGAGTATCTTTGTGAAAACATCAGATATGTGGGTGAGGTGTAGCCGTATGAGCTTAGAAACGCCGAAAACTTTAGACTACAAAGAATAACGTCGACAGCAATGCAGCAGCGTTCATTTTATATAAGGGACTGAAATTGTATAATGAAATTACAAATGAGTTAAAAACTCAAAGAAATTATATTTTTAAAAGACAATGTGTTGATTTTGTTAAAAACAACTTAATTTGTTAATTTTGTTGAAGTCAACTTAAAGTTTTAATTTTAAGTTCATAAAATTCTACCTTTTTTTGTAAAATTCTTAATACAATGGAAATTTTAAAAGTATTTAAAATACTAATAAAGATCAAATCAATCAATCTATCGTCGGTGGTTAAGAAGGTATTCAAGACTGAAAATTTCGGTAATTTTAAGTTTTTTCAAGTATCTTAAAAAGTCGTCAAAAAAAACTAGGCATCCGGCTTACAAGTGAAATACTCTAAACATGAATTCAATCGAGGCTATAAAGACAAATAAACTTTATTTTTTAAGAAATTCATTCAAAAAAAACTTATTGCCGCATTGGTCTGTGCATAACCACCAAGTACATTTTGAAATCTGCAATGCCTACCGACTGTTTATGTTCATAAAATCACATAACCATGACTTCAATAATAAATACTAAACAACTAACCTCATTATTTATATCAAACACTCCTTCCTGTATTTTTTCATAAATTTCCTTTGCAGTATTGATAAAAGCTTCTTCAACATTGGCTGCTGTTTTTGCTGAAGTTTCCATGAACACTAAGCCATGTTCTCGAGCAAATGCTTCACCTTCATCTTTCTTTACTTCTCTCCTAGTTTCTAAATCACTAAAATATTATTAAAAATACAAATAAGCAGAAATACACGCATTGCCCATGCACCTTTTATTTCCAATAAGCATAATAACCATATTTGAATTTGAATGCTGTCTGGCATCATCTAGCCAAGTGGTTAAATGATTAAATGTTTCCCTGCGAGTGATGTCATATACCAACAGTGCTCCAGCCGCACCTCTGTAATATGAACGGGTAATCGATCTAAAGGCCTCTTGACCAGCTGTATCCCAAATTTGCAATTTGATTTGCTTCCCGTCAATAGTAATCATTCGTGCACCAAATTCTACACCTATCGTCAGATCATGTACAGGCTGAAATCTTTTATCAGTAAATTGCAGGAGTAAGCATGATTTTCCAACTCCTAAAATAAAATGTGAAAGAGATGTAGTACAATACGCGTGTTTTTACATTTTAACGAGCCATTACAAAGATTGCATGAATCATTCGAAATTGTCGATAATAACAAAAGAGCATAAGGAACGCGATAATAAATCCTTTAATAGTTACGTACTAGTAGAATATTGTTACGATCTTTCTTTATTTACCTGTATCACCGATGATTATATATTTAAACAGATATGCATAGGACATTTTGATTTAGTTTATGACAGCAGATAAAATAGTTAATAATACTTTTTCTTAATAATCTATCAAAACCAATTTTCACAAACACTGACAGCTACAAAATGCCATACGTGAAACTGCGCATTAAACGACATCGTCATTGCAATTATCGAACTGTTTATTGGTCAACGTTTACATCTACTTAGACGTTTAATTCAAACTCCACGGTAGTTTATAGAAAATCTGTGCAATTCTATGAAAGTACAGCTACTATTGTATAGTATTCATCAGCCTAATAAGTATTTAGTTTAGAAAATTGAAAAATTTTTCTGAAATTATAAAAAAGTTTCAAAATAACAAGTTGCCAAAAATGAAGCAGTAAGCATTTTTTTTACAAATAATAGTGGTTAGCCAAAAGATCTCAATTCTTGAAAATTTAAATCCACCTTCGAAACATAAAAACATTAAATTTTTCTACGAAGATATCCAGAAGTTTTACATTAATATAACATACCTTAACGTCTACTATTGATCAGGACGGGATAGATGCAGAATTAAATAAAAAAGTGGACATTTCTTGGCAAATTTTATTAAGCAAAATGTTAAATATTCGTATTACAATTTTGAAACTTGGCGGGTGTTTTGAGTTGGCAATGCTAGTAACAGAGGTTAGAAATGATTTTATTTCATTTAAGAAATTTGCAAATTAAATTTCTAATAGGCGCGAACTCTGCCTTTAACATAGTTTTCGTTTTTCAACCAAAAAAGCATTTCTATATTATTATTTATGCTGTAATAAGGCGAAATACAATATTCAAAGCAGATGTTTTTCCTTCCGACAACTTAAAATACCCGCGAAATTCAGGAAAAGTACTATATTACAGTTGAATCCTAAATACTTAGATTTGCTCTAACTTGGACTTTAAAAACTTTTCTGTACCAGAATTCGAACCTGTTTTCAGCGCAAGTCTGTTCAAGTTCGCAATCGAACATTTCTGATTGCACATCGATGCAATATCCTCTTGTTCCTTGACGTGTCCGGGACAACTTTGAACTAATTCTAGGAGAAGTTGGAACTTATTGCTACATTATCTCCTTATTCCTATTATTATATGGCAGTATATCTGGGAAAATACAATATTAAAACATAATTATGTCCAATAAAATAGTTCGTATTTAAGATCATAGATGCCGCAACACTTGTCAACTCTTGGATAATTGCACCAAGTTCTAAAAGCCGTCAATGAATTCTAGAATAATACCATAAATACTAACTGATTGCGACCTAAAATAATGTACACTCGTCTCGTTTCGCTAATTTGATTAAAGAAGCTGTTCTAGCATTCGTTTCGCTAATTTTATTAAAAAAGCTGTTTTAGCATTCGTTTCAGTGTCATCTGATCAGAATTCCTTTCTACAATATATACAAAAACTAATAAATAATGGAAGGTGGTTTTAGTTAGTTTTTAATTGGTTTCTATATAGAAAATTTCGAAGAAATATTCTTAATCCAATAAAATACTTTCCCTTTTACAAATCCTTCCTTCATATTCAATTGCAACTATTTACCGAGATCACTACAGTTAAGTGGGTATGTGAAAGTCCATACTAGGTCTAGAACTAACTCGATGTCAAATAAAATTTAACGTTTAGTCAGTCAATTGTTAATCCAGTCACAGACACCAATGATGAACTTTCGATTCCATGCGCCCTGTCAGAGCGTTTTGTCAAAAAAAAAATGTCTCTTGTCAAAATTCTCGTCGATATGCATTTATGAATAAAATGCATATCTTAAGAAAGAATGCCTTCACCAACAAGCAGTATACAGCACGGAACAGGCCTTCATACCAGCACGCAAAACAATGAGACCCAAAAGGATAGAAAGACGGTTTTGGAAAATCATGGATATTACTTGGGAAAGACTATAGGAGCCGGATCCTACGCCACAGTTCGGGTATCGTATCGCATTGCCTTTGTAAAAGTTTCAAAGTAATTTTAACAGTTTGCGTTCGCGTTTATTGCTTTTAAGATGGCCCACAGTGAGGTGCACGGTGGCGATGTCGCTATTAAAATCGTGAGTAAATATACGGCACCAGAAGATTACCTCAAGAAATTTTTGCCTAGAGAAATAGAGGTCGTCAAAGGGCTGAAACATCCGAATCTGATTCGTTTCTTGCAGGCAATCGAAACCACTCATAGGTACTGCTTAAAAGCTAGTAAATAGTGTTAAGACACGAGTTTACATATTATGTTTGTCGCCTTCCTGATTGATGTGTAATATTATAGAGTATATATAGTTATGGAATACGCAGAAAATGGCAGTCTTCTCGACATTATACGAAAAGATTCGTACATCGACGAGTCCAGAGCTAGAAAATGGTTCAGGCAATTGGTGGATGCCATCGATTATTGCCACGAACACGGAGTAGTACATAGGTAACAAAAAATTTCGTTTTTCTTTATAAGAAGTGGGGGAATCCGTAGCAGGGCATGAGACCGCAAAATAGTTATCAATGAGAAACATCTTCATCGGACCGAGTGCGCTGGTGTCAATCCGTTAGGTACTCCCTTAATGTTAGTGTGTAATTAATCAGTTAATGTTCCTCTTCCCTTCGTGGGATTAAATTGAAAAAAAATACCTACAGCCGGAAGCGGAACGTTTAAATTTCGACGTGTTCGAGGTTCAAGGTTACGTATGTATCAGGTTGTTACATATGAAATGTCCGATTTTGTAAGGAATAAAAAAAAGTCTAAATTTAAAAAAATATAAATATTTATTCTGCAAAATAGTTTCCATTTACATCAATAGTTTGTTGCCAACGGCCTGGAAGCTGAAAAATTCCCTTTGAAAAGAAATCTAGGTTTTGACGGCTCACATATTGCTCAAACACTGCTATTACAGACTCCCGATCAGGGAAGTCGCTATTTTTTAAGTGATTGTCTAAACTTTGGAAAAAATGAAAATCAGTTGGCGAAAGGTCAGGTGAATAATAAGTCTATTGACTAGTGAGGGCCTCAAGCGGCTCAATTTTCCATGCATAGTTTCCAGTTCGGCACAATAGGACGCTGCCGTGATGGTTTCACCAGGTTGCAAAAATGAATAGTGAATAATAGCCTTACTGGACCACCATACACAGTCACCATAATCTTTCGCGGGTGAAGTGATGCTCGTGCATGCTGTCTTGGTGCTTCACCTCGATCTAACCATTGTCCTGACCGTCTCCGATTATCATAAAGTATCCACTTTTCGTCACACGTTACCACTCGATGAAGAAACGGTTCAACTTTCTGTCGATTAGCCAAAGAGGTAGCCACCTCTAATCGACGGAGCTTATTCACTTCCGTTAATTGGTGCGGCACCCATCGATCGAGTTTCTTCACTTTGCCAATCGAAGAAAGGTGACGACTAATGGTGGCAATGGACACTTGAAATGTTTCTGCAAGGCTACGCACTGTTGTCGACAGATTACTTTCAACTTCTACACGCAGCTCGTCGTCATTAACGGTGCTACGCGCATATCCGCGAGGCTCATTTTCCAAATCAAAATTTCCCTCGCTGAATTTCTTAAACCATCGCCGTCTGATTAATTTCTCGCGTTGCTGCAGCTGCATTTAATCCCTTTTTAAATTGAAAGAGGTAAATTGCCCGAATATCTCTTGCCGACATCATTTCCGTAGGCGAGACAAGGACAGGTGTATTAATCTTTCCAAGAAATGGAACAGATACACACATCAAAATAAATACCCTTTTCTACAAATACAATAATAATTTTCACCAAAAACATACACGTCTTCACGTAGGTGCGATTCAGTTCAGACTGAAGGAAAAAACGGACATTACATTTGTAACAACCTGATACATTCGTCGTTCCACCGATGCGATGATAATTCTTTGTAGTAGCACAGTACACCCACTTCTTGGAGTTGTCCGTTCATGTGCACATGTTCTGCAAGCGCCAATTGTTCAACTTTTTTTTCCATCGTGTTGCACGCTCTTCCGAACAAGAGCTGACCACATAATATTTTAAGAGGGTATATGTTCGTCACCGGTGCACATCGTAATATTGGGTTGCTACATAAGTCCGTCGTATTTTGGCTCTCACCCTGACGCGTTCTAATAGGGGAATAGTTAGGTGAGTGGAATATTCTGTTAACCTAGTTGTGGGCGCATTTCAAAATACTTTCTCTAAGTTGGTGGTTACTGAATAGTGAATGACCTGATAATTTGAAGCGAGCTCTTGCAAAAAAACGGCCTGCGTCAGTTAATGGACGACGAATATTTTTTCACCATGGCACCGCGAGATCTGCAACCGCACACCTACAACCACCGTACGTTCGATAAAAAGTGTTTCTCTTTTAGAATATGTAACGGGTGAGGCAGAATAACGAGCGATTTTAAAAAGGCTGTAAAAACAAGGAAAACAATAATTAGGAATAAATTCATTATTTTCTCAAAGAACATAAAAAAGCTAATTTGGTACGTAGACTTCCGCGGTCGTGGTCCATGCTATCTGCTTCTGGGTTTCCGGGCTGGAACCGCGTCACTAGTATATCTGCTGGCAGATATACTAGTGACGCGGTTCCAGCCCGGAAACCCAGAAGCAGATAACATAAAAAAGCATTAATTATTTTATTTTTTTAAAGTAACTCCAGAAAGATGACATCCGTTCAGGCGTACACATTCTTCCAATCGTGTTTTGAAACTATTCATTACATTTTGCAGCATTGCTAGGGGAATGTTTTCCACTTCCTGTCGGATCCGTTCTTTCAGGGCTTGAATTGTTTGTGGTGAATTATCTTGAAACACTTTACTTTTTAAGTACCCTCACAAGAAAAAGTCGCACGGTGTGAGGTCCGGTGAACGGGAAAGCCAGGTGATGTCCCCATTTCGAGAAATCACATGATTTGGAAATGATCTGTTAACAATATTCATGCATACTCTGGCTGTATGGGATGTTGCTCCGTCTTGTTGAAAAAATGTTTCCTCGTTAACTTCGTAGCGTGCAAGCTGCGGTTCAAAATAGTTTTCCAACATGTCGGCGTATCTTTGTAAGGTTACCGTCACAGCATTGCCACGAGCATTTTCAAAAAAGTAAGGCCCTATGATCCCCGATGAAGACATAGCGCACCACACAGTAACTTTTGTGGAGTGAAGGGGTTCTTGATGCATTTGTCTAGGATTTACGTCACTCCAGTATCTAAAGTTCTGCTTATTGACGTAACCGGACAAATGGAAATGGGCTTCGTCACACATCCATAAGTTGTTTATAATATCCTCATGTTGATTAATTAAATCTGAAAACTCTTCACGGAATCGTTGTCGACTCACATAATCCGTGCCTTTAAGAGCCTGTACGATTTGGATTTTGTATGAATGAAGGTGGAGATCCTTGTGTAATATTCGTCTGACAGTTCAGTTTGAAATCCCGAGTGTAGTGCTATGCCGGCGAGCTGAACGACGCGGGCTTCGCTCAATAGCAGTTCTTACACGGTCGATATTCTCGGGCGTACGCATCGATTTTGGTCGACCAGGTTTCTATTTTGTCGTTGACGAAGTTTCCTCAAAGTTACTAACCCATTTTTTAATGGCACAGGCAGACGGCACTGGTTGATTGCGATTAATGTTAAATGATTTCGAAAGGCACGACGCGCGCGTATGTAAGAATTATCATTTTCATAAAACGCCTTAACAGCGTACGCACGCTGTTGAGGGGTCCAACGCTCCATTGTTACTAAATGCTAATATCAAGGAAACATGGCCGATAGCGTCCCTACCACCTCCGAATGACACGCTCCGAATCGCGGGCTTTTTAAAATCGCTCGTTATTCTGCCCCACCCTGTATTTCGTCGAGTAAGTTATTTTAAAACCACACGGACCTGTGTAACAACCTGATGCAATTTTACACTGACTTTTAATCCAATCCAAATCGTTTTGTACGGTCGTACACGTTCTTAGTATCGAATAACTGTAAGACAGCTAATGTTTCTATTTCTCGACTCACTTACCTGGCGCATACTCTCGATAACTAGTGCTAGAGATCTCTTGCATTACAGCTCGTCAATATTGTGCCGCAGGTCGTTTTGAAAATGTACGTATTGATAATTTTTTGAGGTCTTGATTCTGTTACACGTAACTCAGAGAATTCATTTATTTTTCTTGTAATGCGCGCCGCCAAAGGTAAACTTTGTTTATCTAGCGACATCTAGTACTCGACGTAAACAAGGGCTATATAGATAATACGAGGGTAGTTCGACATGTAGTGAGAATGGAAAAGAAAAACGAATTTTTTAAATACAAAATAATTTTTATTTTTCAATATATTCTCATAAAAGAGCAATACATTTATTCCAACGGTGATCCAATGCCCTTATGACATCTCTAAAATGCGATTCCGGAAGGCTTGCAAAATACTCATTTGCGAAGATGATAAGCTCGTCGTTAGACGAAAATTTCTTTCCACCAAAATTGAAAACGGCACTATTCAATTTTGGAAAAAGGTGGAAGTCGGAAGGGGCTAGCTCCGGTGAATAAGGCGCATGCGGTACTAATTGGAAATGCAACTCGTGGATTTTGGACATCGCAACTGTGCTGGTATGCGAGGGAGCGTTGTCTTGGTGAAACGGAATCTTTTTCTTTGCCATTCCTGGCCGTTTTGCACGAATCTCAACATTTAATTTTTGTACAAGTTCTGCATAATATTGTCCGTTTATTGTAGCACCTTTCTGAAGGTAATCATTGAGCAAAATGCCCTTTGAATCCCAAAAAGTTGATGCCATCACCTTGTTTGCCGATAAAGTTGTTTTCGCTTTCTTTGGAGGTGCAGAACCACGTTCTAACCACTGTTTCGACTGTTGTTTAGTTTCGGGTGTACTGTAGTGTATCCAAGATTCATCGCAAGTAACAAATCGCCTACAAAAATCAACCGGATTCCGCTTATAAAGGTCCAAACACTCATTGGAAATGCGCAAACGAGTGAACTTTTGAGCAGTCGTAAGCAATCGCGGCACCCATCTTTCCGAAAGCTTGGAAAGACCCAATTCTTTCGTTAAAATGTGGTGTACGCGTTCTGTTGAAATGTTTACCATGTCTGCTATCTCTCTCACTTCGAGTCGTCGATCTTGCATAATAATATTAAGGATTCTTATAATCATTTCCTTAGAAGTCACGATTTTGGGTGCTCCAGAGCGCGCTTCATCAACACAGCCTGTTCTACCACGTTTAAATTCATTTACCCATCTACTTATTGTGGCGGATGATGAAGCAGATTCACCTAATGTTTCCCGTAACTCATACCCTTAATTACGAAGTATTTAATCACCGCACGATACTCTGCTTTTTCCATTTTAACAAAACGACGTGTTGCTTCTTTTTCAATCGGATGTCAAAAATTTGTTTTACCAATTAGAACGCCACTTATGTGTCATTCTCACTACTTGTCAAACTATCCTCATAGTGTAAGTGCTATCGTTGTACCAACGTTTTCAATTGTCATTACGTTCAGATGCGTAGGCTATAAATGCCTTAAATGCTTGTAAAAGTAAGTCGATAGCTATTATCTTTAAGATACACACACACATACGCGCGCGTGTGTGTGTGTACATTTCGTTCATTTAAGGACGGCCAGCGTTCGCTTGAAAGAGCTAGTTTTCAGTAACGTATGCGTTTTGATTTTGCTGTAAAAGTAGTATTTATCTTTTGCCCATTTAGGGATATAAAGTGTGAGAATTTATTAATGGACAGGGAATATAATATAAAAGTATCGGACTTTGGTTTCGCGAGGGGACACTTGAAAAATAACAATGGACACAGCGTACTCAGCGAAACATTTTGCGGCAGCTACGCTTACGCCTCCCCAGAGATCCTGAAGGGCATCCCATACCAACCACAGTATTCGGACATTTGGTCGATGGGAGTGGTACTTTATGCAATGGTCTTCGGGCGGTTGCCCTTCGACGATGCCAATTACAGTTTGCTCTTGAAGGTAAAAATCCCGGTTTTTTAATTTCCTTTTGCTGCGAAACAACCACTTCCGCTAGTTAATTACACTAAAAATGACAAATTTAAGTTGAAATTTTCCAGCAAGTGTCCAACAAAGTTACATTTCCGCGCGATCCAAAAGTATCTCCTGCTTGCCGGACGCTAATATCCAAGATTTTGGCCCCCCTGAAGGTACGGGTGCGCATAAGCGGCATTAGAAACGATCCTTGGTTCAATTATGTCCCAGAAAAAGCGGGAAGCAGTAAAGAACAAACTTCCGTAAGATAATTTTGCGAATATTTTCGAAAATAATGTAATAATTGTAAAAAGGACGTTGTTAGGATACTAACCAACCTACAACTCGGCTAAGTGACAGCAAAGAAATGAACGAACGGGCGGTGAATCTACTGACCAAACAGCAGTTGAAGGAAGAAGTACAAAAAAGCAATAAAAAGAGGCGCAAAAATAGTAGCGAAGAAACGCCGATCGCTTCCCATTTGCCAGACAATACTGACAAAAATAAAAAGAAATGAACCAAACCTTGTCTTTTATTTCATTCATTTATCGAGTTGTTCGTCAAGGTCATTTCAAAGTCACGGTCGTTACAATGTCAAGGTCACTTCAAAAACAGCGAAAATCGCAGTTTTATTTTTTTCGACTTCACTACATTTAGTTTTTCGCGAATATCTCGCGGGCCGAAAGAGCTAGCGCATTTCCGAGAGGCCATTGGGTCGCGAGATAGCACGCCGATTTGAACGAAAATCCAAAATTTTCGCGATTTTCGCAACTCGCAAAAGTGTTTTTTGCGAATATTTCGAGAACCGAAAGAGATACGATGCCAAATAGGTACATTTTCTGAATCAGGAGATCAAAATACGTACGATAGGAATTCAGTGTCAAGGTCACTTCAAGGTCGAGGTCATTTCAATTTCAAGGTCACGGTCGACCACAAAGTTGTGAACCAATATAAAGTATTTATATTTACTAAATTTAATGCTGTTTATACTCAGCTTTAACACATTTACCTAAAAACACTCATTCTAACTTCAAAATTACATGAAAAATTCAATTTTTGAAATACCACGAAATTGTGAACCTCTAAAAATAATTATATTTTTTAATTTTACTATTTTCTATCACCAATTTGTTTATGAAAAATCATTAATATTGTTGTTTACCAATTTTTTTGATGGGGAGAGCGTTCCAGCCTCCCCATTATTTATATCATTATAACTTATTTTATCATCAATATCGATATGATTTTTAATAGATTTAACTGTATCTTTATATCCCAATATTTTCGAAACATCAAGTCCACCTCTGAGGGTATCTGCAATAGACCCATTCAAATATTCAAAACTTATTTTATCATCATCAATATGTCTTTGTGAACGTAAACATGTATATAGAACGTAGCGTTGAATGTAAAAGTGAACACTGAACGTAACGTACAACGTAAACATTGAATGTAATATAAACGTAATAGTTCAAGTAACATAATGTCCAGAACAAAATTATAAATGTGCGTTAATAATTTTTTTTTGCTAAAAAATTCAACGATAATAACGAAAATAGTTACATAATTATTTTAAATATGAATAAATTGGAATGGATTCTGATATAAGGTATTTGAAGGAAATTAAAACGCTTAATGATGATCCAATGAAGTACATAAATTCATATAACTATACTATATTCCAAAATTCGTCGGACCACCAATTAAAGTTATATTTACAATGGGAAATTTTAGTGGGATAATTTGGCGGCAACTGTGAATGCCTAAAACGTATAGGAATTCCTAACTGCAAACACATATATAAGCATTTAGTCTGCTCATTGCCACAGAAGTATATAACTATAATTTGTAAATGAATACTTTAATATTTTTCCATTTGTATCTTATAGAAATGCTCACAATGCATTAAAGAAATCTTTGCATATGTATCCAGACATGCGTATTCCAACATTTATATGATCACGATTATGAACAAATATGAAACTTTTACTTTTTATTTATAAAATAAAGTGTTTACTAACCATCCCTGTAGAATTATTACAATATATTTTCGATAATATGAAAAGATGGGTAGATGTATGTATTGAAAAGAAACGTATACACTTTTTGCATTTCCTTTAATAAAAAACTTACAATACATTATCTGTTAGATTACATTCTTTGTACATTATCTTTTGTCACTATTTACATTTTATTATAACTTTATCTACATTTAAGAAAACATCAACAAAACACAACTATATTCATGCCATTTCTCATCTGTAAAATGTCAAAATCAAACACGTTTGTGAATTTAATTCGTTGTAAAATTATTCAGCCAACATTTAAAGTAAAACAAGGGTTCTTTTTATTATACCACCACATTTTATTTGAGTTTAATAGTCGCTATCACTTGAAACACTGTCACTGCTGTCGTCGGGGCCAATAGATATAATCAAAGGCTCTACAACAGCATCCATTAACCCATCAAGAGCTGACATTTTTATTTCTTCTTTGATCACATGGTCTATACATTTTTTCCATTTGACGGAAGTAATGTTATTTATTGCATTTATTATATATATATATAATGAGTTATAAGCTACCAATAAATAAAATTCTATTAATTACAAACCTTTCAAAATTCGAGAACATTATAACAAATTCATTTGATTATATAGTATTTGTAAAAAATAAGAAATATAAAATAAATAAAAAATATATAGATAAATTAAATATTTTGTTTGATTATATAATTAGTTATCAGATGATGAAAAAAGAGAAATTCTTTCCAATAAAGGTCATTGTTGATAAAAATTATAATTAAAATTTACTGATTTTTATCATTTAGTTTTTGTTCCATCCATTATCCGAAATTAAAACAATTATTTTATATTACAAAATTATACAGTACTTGTGCTGCCACCTAGTGGTAACATTTATAAATTTCGATTCATGGATTCTTTTTTATCAGCTGAACCCAACAGCTGTTCATTTATCGTTAAGTACTGTAAAGAAATTTATTTCTCATATTTGTTAGTTATGATCGTGTATTATGTGTTATGGAGTTATATTACATAAATATTTATATATAAGAATCAAAAGGAGAAATACTTGAAATTATGGCGATGGGTATGTTTTTATGTTATTAATTTGTACATTACTATTATTATTGCATATGTTTACAGCCCATTGCAACCACCTGCCGGTTAATTGTCCAAGAGATAATGTATCGCACGATAACATTCTAAATATCTTTAAATCTTTTACACCAACAAACTGTCAATTTTTCCCAATAAAGTTATATGCCATTGATTCTCGTAAAAAGAAATCTACTTGTAGATGGAAAGTGTTATATTTTTTGAAAGATTCTGAAACAAATGTATACAGACAAGGTCAGCAGGTTCGTGAACTAAAAGAGGAACTTATGCAATGGCATCCAAATAACTGCACTATCACAGACCACGAATTTTTTACAGATCAACAAAATAATTTATATGGCTGGCTGATCACGTGGATTATTCACAGAAAAAGGGCTAGAGATATTTATTTTCACAACAAAATTCTCTTCACCGACGAAGCATGCTTCACAAGGAGAGGTGTTACAAATTTACACAACAAACACGTGTATGCAGATCAAAATCCACATGCTTTTAAACAAGGTCGCTTTCAGCAGGAGTTCCGAATTAATGTATGGGCAGGTATAATCGGCAATAACATCATAGGTCCTGTCGTTTTACCTAATCGACTAAATGGAGTGAAAATAAAATACTTTGCCAGGCTTATTGGAGGACTTACCACTAGATCTAAGACGTGACATGTGGTTTCTACATGATGGAGCACCACCTCATTTTACGTTGAATGTTAGGAATCATCTTCATGCACAGTTTCCTAATAAATGGATCGGCCGAGGAAACGACGCACCTGTAAAATGGCCTCCTCGCTCGCCAGATTTGAATATCTGTGATTCGTTTTTATGGGGAACACTCAAGAGCATCGCGTATTCTACTGCTATAAACACGGAAAATGAGCTTTGGGCTAGGATACAAAACGCTACTCAATCAATTAGAAATAATGAAGGAAGTTTGCAAAGAGTGCAATTCAATTACTTGCGCAGAATCGCTCTCTGTATTCAACAAAATGGCGGACATATCGAACATTTGTAGTAATTTAGTTTTTGTTTATTTGCCGTTAATAAATTTTTGCAAAAAATTTTTATTCGCCACTTATTTTACTAAATAATAAGCCAACCAGATTATGCGTGTTGCCAGGAAAGCAGATTACGTTCGAGTCGGATATTATTTTTTGTGACTAAACTGTAACAGATATCAAAAATTACAAAGATACAAAAAATTTCACTAAGAAATGTATCTTCTCGCGTAAAAAAAATTAAAGCTCTTAACCTTCATATCAAAAAGTTACAGGCAGAAATGTGCCACGTCATCGATGTTTCATACACTTGCGGTCTACTTATAAAGACCCAAATCATCTCAAAACATGACTTACACTTACTTGAAATGTTGTACCAAAAATAATTAAAATCGATCAAAGTGTTATGTTTTAATAAGAATTTTTTTGTTTTTTTCGAAAAACTTTAAAGCTGAATACCGGCGTAACGATGCGATTTTGAATATAGGTAAGTTTGGTTAAATCATCTTATTTTGATGCAAGGAGTTTGTGGTTAAGCCATGTCCAAGCATCTTGCAGATACCCTGTATATATGAAAAAATAATTTGTGTACCTATGTTTTGTATGATGTTTAAAAAAAAGTTAGTGTATTATTAATTAGGAAATAAAATAAAACGGGTATGTCCTACTTAAACTTTTTATTTTGTTGAGTTATTGAGTTAATGAAGCATATGTGTTGCTTTACGATCTGTCTTCTAAGTTCTAAGTGTTCCATTTCTATTAATTAATGTTTATTACTGCATGAAACTGAATGTGCTGGTTGAGTCTTTATCAATGGCGGCATAAATTTTTTGCCATAGTGGTAAAGTCTGAATGAAAGACCAGTAATGTAAGATATTCTAAATTAGTTTAGGTATAGTATATTACAGAAAGTTGACCTTGAAATGACCTTGACATTGAAACGAGTGTTTTTTGCGAATATCTCGAGAACCGAAAGAGATACGATGCCAAATAGGTACATTTTCTGAATCAGCAGATCAAAATACATAAGATAGGACCATCGAAACGGCGAAAATCGCAATTTTATTTTTTTCGACTTCACCAAGTTTAGTTCGACCTTGAAGTGACCTTGACATTGAAATGACCTTGACATTGAAACGACCGTGGCTTTGAAGTGACCTTGATATTGAATCGACCGTGACCTTGAAGTGACCTTTACATTGAAATGACCTCGACCTTGAAGTGACCTTGACATTGAAACGAGTGTTTTTTGCGAATATCTCGAGAACCGAAAGAGATGAATCAGCAGATCAAAACGATGCCGAAAATCGCAATTTTATTTTTTTCGACTTCACCAAGTTTAGTTCGACCTTGAACATTTTCTGAAGTGATCAGCAGATCAAAATACGAAAGAGATACGATGATAGGTACATTTTCATCGATCAAAATACGACCATCGCGAAAATCGCAATTTTATTTTTTTCGACTTCACCAAGTTTAGTTCGACCTTGAAGTGACCTTGACATTGAAATGACCTTGACATTGAAACGACCGTGGCTTTGAAGTGACCTTGATATTGAATCGACCGTGACCTTGAAGTGACCTTGACATTGAAAGACCTCGACCTTGAAGTGACCTTGACATTGAAAGACCTCGACCTTGAAGTGACCTTGACATTGAAATGACCTTGACATTGAAACGAGTGTTTTTTGCGAATATCTCGAGAACCGAAAGAGATACGATGCCAAATAGGTACATTTTCTGAATCAGCAGATCAAAATACATAAGATAGGACCATCGAAACGGCGAAAATCGCAATTTTATTTTTTTCGACTTCACCAAGTTTAGTTCGACCTTGAAGTGACCTTGACATTGAAATGACCTTGACATTGAAACGACCGTGGCTTTGAAGTGACCTTGATATTGAATCGACCGTGACCTTGAAGTGACCTTGACATTGAAAGACCTCGACCTTGAAGTGACCTTTACATTGAAATGACCTCGACCTTGAAGTGACCTTGACATTGAAATGACCTTGACATTGAAACGAGTGTTTTTTGCGAATATCTCGAGAACCGAAAGAGATACGATGCCAAATAGGTACATTTTCTGAATCAGCAGATCAAAATACATAAGATAGGACCATCGAAACGGCGAAAATCGCAATTTTATTTTTTTCGACTTCACCAAGTTTAGTTCGACCTTGAAGTGACCTTGACATTGAAATGACCTTGACATTGAAACGACCGTGGCTTTGAAGTGACCTTGATATTGAATCGACCGTGACCTTGAAGTGACCTTGACATTGAAAGACCTCGACCTTGAAGTGACCTTTACATTGAAATGACCTCGACCTTGAAGTGACCTTGACATTGAAACGAGTGTTTTTTTAGAATAACTATACAAACTAAAGAGATAACATGACAAATACGTACATTTTCTAAATCAGCAGATCAAAATACATAAGATAGGACCATCGAAACGGCGAAAATCGCAATTTTAGACTTCACCAAGTTTAGTTCGACCTTGAAGTGACCTTGACATTGAAATGACCTTGACATTGAAACGACCGTGGCTTTGAAGTGACCTTGATATTGAATCGACCGTGACCTTGAAGTGACCTTGACATTGAAAGACCTCGACCTTGAAGTGACCTTTACATTGAAATGACCTCGACCTTGAAGTGACCTTGACATTGAAATGACCTTGACATTGAAACGAGTGTTTTTTGCGAATATCTCGAGAACCGAAAGAGATACGATGCCAAATAGGTACATTTTCTGAATCAGCAGATCAAAATACATAAGATAGGACCATCGAAACGGCGAAAATCGCAATTTGATTTTTTCGACTTCACCAAGTTTAGTTCGACCTTGAAGTGACCTTGACATTGAAAGACCTCGACCTTGAAGTGACCTTGACATTGAAACGACCGTGGCTTTGAAGTGACCTTGATATTGAATCGACCGTGACCTTGAAGTGACCTTGACATTGAAAGACCTCGACCTTGAAGTGACCTTGACATTGAAATGACCTCGACCTTGAAGTGACCTTTACATTGAAATGACCTTGACATTGAAACGAGTGTTTTTTGCGAATATCTCGAGAACCGAAAGAGATACGATGCCAAATAGGTACATTTTCTGAATCAGCAGATCAAAATACATAAGATAGGACCATCGAAACGGCGAAAATCGCAATTTTATTTTTTTCGACTTCACCAAGTTTAGTTCGACCTTGAAGTGACCTTGACATTGAAATGACCTTGACATTGAAACGACCGTGGCTTTGAAGTGACCTTGATATTGAATCGACCGTGACCTTGAAGTGACCTTGACATTGAAAGACCTCGACCTTGAAGTGACCTTTACATTGAAATGACCTCGACCTTGAAGTGACCTTGACATTGAAATGACCTTGACATTGAAACGAGTGTTTTTTGCGAATATCTCGAGAACCGAAAGAGATACGATGCCAAATAGGTACATTTTCTGAATCAGCAGATCAAAATACATAAGATAGGACCATCGAAACGGCGAAAATCGCAATTTTATTTTTTTCGACTTCACCAAGTTTAGTTCGACCTTGAAGTGACCTTGACATTGAAATGACCTTGACATTGAAACGACCAATCGCAAAAATCGTCAAACGGCCATAACTTCCACATTTTTCGTCCCATCGCCACAAAATTTTCACCAATCAATGTACTCTTCACAAGGATTAAAATGAGCACAAGCGCATCGCTGTAGAGCGAACCGTTTGGCCGCAGTGGCAGTTTGAATTTTCGCAAAAATTTTCGGTTTTCCGGTCATAACTCGAGAACGCGACGTCCTAGCAGGTTCCGGTTTGAAGCAGTCGATTCCGGACGTCAATACGCATCCGGCAGTGTCCGCGCCGTCGCCGAGAGGCCCTTGGTTCGCGAGATAGCACGCCGATTTGAACGAAAATCCAAAATTTTCGCGATTTTCGCAACTTGCAAAAGTGTTTTTTGCGAATATCTCGAGAACCGAAAGAGATACGATGCCAAATAGGTACATTTTCTGAATCAGCAGATCAAAATACATAAGATAGAACCATCGAATCGGCGAAAATCGCAACTTTATTTTTTTCGAGAACCGTAAGAGATACGATGCCAAGTAGGGGTTGTTTCTGAATCAGGAGATCAAAATACGTACGATAGGACCATCGAAACGGCGAAAATCGCAATTTTAATTTTTTCGATTTCACCAAATTTAGTTTTTCGCGAATATCTCGAGAACCGAAAGAGCTAGCGCATTCCCGATGCGTTTTTCGTAATCAGCGGGTTCGAATACATAAAATAGAGGTATCAAAACGTCGAAAATCCACACTTTGATTTTTCCGTTTTTTAAATTTCATCGCTTGAGGTTCAAAAAAATCGCAAAAATCGTCAAACGGCCATAACTTCCACATTTTTCGTCCCATCGCCACAAAATTTTCACCAATGAATGTACTCTTCACAAGGATTAAAATGAGCACAAGCGCATCGCTGTAGAGCGAACCGTTTGGCCGCAGTGGCAGTTTGAATTTTCGCAAAAATTTTCGGTTTTCCGGTCATAACTCGAGAACGCGACGTCGTAGCGGGTTCCGGTTTGAAGCAGTCGATTCCGGACGTCAATACGCATCCGGCAGTGTCCGCGCCGTCGCCGAGAGGCTCTTGGTTCGCGAGATAGCACGCCGATTTGAACGAAAATCCAAAATTTTCGCAACTTGCAAAAGTGTTTTTTGCGAATATCTCGAGAACCGAAAGAGATACGATGCCAAATAGGTACATTTTCTGAATCAGCAGATCAAAATACATAAGATAGAACCATCGAATCGGCGAAAATCGCAACTTTATTTTTTTCGAGAACCGTAAGAGATACGATGCCAAGTAGGGGTTGTTTCTGAATCAGGAGATCAAAATACGTACGATAGGACCATCGAAACGGCGAAAATCGCAATTTTAATTTTTTCGATTTCACCAAATTTAGTTTTTCGCGAATATCTCGAGAACCGAAAGAGCTAGCGCATTCCCGATGCGTTTTTCGTAATCAGCGGGTTCGAATACATAAAATAGAGTCATCAAAACGTCGAAAATCAACACTTTGATTTTTCCGTTTTTTAAATTTCATCACTTGAGGTTCAAAAAAATCGCAAAAATCGTCAAACGGCCATAGCTTCCACATTTTTCGTCCTATCGCCACAAAATTTTCACCAATGAATGTACTCTTCACAAGGATTAAAATGAGCACAAGCGCATCGCTGTAGAGCGAACCGTTTGGCCGCAGTGGCAGTTTGAATTTTCGCAAAAATTTTCGGTTTTCCGGTCATAACTCGAGAACGCGACGTCGTAGCAGGTTCCGGTTTGAAGCATTCGATTCCGGACGTCAATACGCATCCGGCAGTGTCCGCGCCGTCGCCGAGAGGCCCTTGGTTCGCGAGATAGCATGCCGATTTGAACGAAAATCCAAAATTTTCGCGATTTTCGCAACTTGCAAAAGTGTTTTTTGCGAATATCTCGAGAACCGAAAGAGATACGATGCCAAATTGGTACATTTTCTGAATCAGCAGATCAAAATACATAAGATAGAATCATCGAATCGGCGAAAATCGCAACTTTATTTTTTTCGAGAACCGTAAGAGATACGATGCCAAGTAGGGGTTGTTTCTGAATCAGGAGATCAAAATACGTACGATAGGACCATCGAAACGGCGAAAATCGCAATTTTAATTTTTTCGATTTCACCAAATTTAGTTTTTCGCGAATATCTCGAGAACCGAAAGAGCTAGCGCATTTCCGATGCGTTTTTCGTAATCAGCGGGTTCGAATACATAAAATAGAGGTATCAAAACGTCGAAAATCCACACTTTGATTTTTCCGTTTTTTAAATTTCATCACTTGAGGTTCAAAAAAATCGCAAAAATCGTCAAACGGCCATAACTTCCACATTTTTCGTCCCATCGCCACAAAATTTTCACCAATGAATGTACTCTTCACAAGGATTAAAATGAGCACAAGCGCATCGCTGTAGAGCGAACCGTTTGGCCGCAGTGGCAGTTTGAATTTTCGCAAAAATTTTCGGTTTTCCGGTCATAACTCGAGAACGCGACGTCGTAGCAGGTTCCGGTTTGAAGCATTCGATTCCGGACGTCAATACGCATCCGGCAGTGTCCGCGCCGTCGCCGAGAGGCCCTTGGTTCGCGAGATAGCATGCCGATTTGAACGAAAATCCAAAATTTTCGCGATTTTCGCAACTTGCAAAAGTGTTTTTTGCGAATATCTCGAGAACCGAAAGAGATACGATGCCAAATAGGTACATTTTCTGAATCAGCAGATCAAAATACATAAGATAGAACCATCGAATCGGCGAAAATCGCAACTTTATTTTTTTCGAGAACCGTAAGAGATACGATGCCAAGTAGGGGTTGTTTCTGAATCAGGAGATCAAAATACGTACGATAGGACCATCGAAACGGCGAAAATCGCAATTTTAATTTTTTCGATTTCACCAAATTTAGTTTTTCGCGAATATCTCGAGAACCGAAAGAGCTAGCGCATTCCCTATGCGTTTTTCGTAATCAGCGGGTTCTAATACATAAAATAGAGTCATCAAAACGTCGAAAATCCACACTTTGATTTTTCCGTTTTTTAAATTTCATCACTTGAGGTTCAAAAAAATCGCAAAAATCGTCAAACGGCCATAGCTTCCACATTTTTCGTCCTATCGCCACAAAATTTTCACCAATGAATGTACTCTTCACAAGGATTAAAATGAGCACAAGCGCATCGCTGTAGAGCGAACCGTTTGGCCGCAGTGGCAGTTTGAATTTTCGCAAAAATTTTCGGTTTTCCGGTCATAACTCGAGAACGCGACGTCGTAGCAGGTTCCGGTTTGAAGCATTCGATTCCGGACGTCAATACGCATCCGGCAGTGTCCGCGCCGTCGCCGAGAGGCCCTTGGTTCGCGAGATAGCATGCCGATTTGAACGAAAATCCAAAATTTTCGCGATTTTCGCAACTTGCAAAAGTGTTTTTTGCGAATATCTCGAGAACCGAAAGAGATACGATGCCAAATAGGTACATTTTCTGAATCAGCAGATCAAAATACATAAGATAGAACCATCGAATCGGCGAAAATCGCAACTTTATTTTTTTCGAGAACCGTAAGAGATACGATGCCAAGTAGGGGTTGTTTCTGAATCAGGAGATCAAAATACGTACGATAGGACCATCGAAACGGCGAAAATCGCAATTTTAATTTTTTCGATTTCACCAAATTTAGTTTTTCGCGAATATCTCGAGAACCGAAAGAGCTAGCGCATTCCCGATGCGTTTTTCGTAATCAGCGGGTTCGAATACATAAAATAGAGTCATCAAAACGTCGAAAATCCACACTTTGATTTTTCCGTTTTTTAAATTTCATCACTTGAGGTTCAAAAAAATCGCAAAAATCGTCAAACGGCCATAGCTTCCACATTTTTCGTCCTATCGCCACAAAATTTTCACCAATGAATGTACTCTTCACAAGGATTAAAATGAGCACAAGCGCATCGCTGTAGAGCGAACCGTTTGGCCGCAGTGGCAGTTTGAATTTTCGCAAAAATTTTCGGTTTTCCGGTCATAACTCGAGAACGCGACGTCGTAGCAGGTTCCGGTTTGAAGCATTCGATTCCGGACGTCAATACGCATCCGGCAGTGTCCGCGCCGTCGCCGAGAGGCCCTTGGTTCGCGAGATAGCATGCCGATTTGAACGAAAATCCAAAATTTTCGCGATTTTCGCAACTTGCAAAAGTGTTTTTTGCGAATATCTCGAGAACCGAAAGAGATACGATGCCAAATAGGTACATTTTCTGAATCAGCAGATCAAAATACATAAGATAGAACCATCGAATCGGCGAAAATCGCAACTTTATTTTTTTCGAGAACCGTAAGAGATACGATGCCAAGTAGGGGTTGTTTCTGAATCAGGAGATCAAAATACGTACGATAGGACCATCGAAACGGCGAAAATCGCAATTTTAATTTTTTCGATTTCACCAAATTTAGTTTTTCGCGAATATCTCGAGAACCGAAAGAGCTAGCGCATTCCCGATGCGTTTTTCGTAATCAGCGGGTTCGAATACATAAAATAGAGTCATCAAAACGTCGAAAATCCACACTTTGATTTTTCCGTTTTTTAAATTTCATCACTTGAGGTTCAAAAAAATCGCAAAAATCGTCAAACGGCCATAACTTCCACATTTTTCGTCCTATCGCCACAAAATTTTCACCAATGAATGTACTCTTCACAAGGATTAAAATGAGCACAAGCGCATCGCTGTAGAGCGAACCGTTTGGCCGCAGTGGCAGTTTGAATTTTCGCAAAAATTTTCGGTTTTCCGGTCATAACTCGAGAACGCGACGTCGTAGCAGGTTCCGGTTTGAAGCATTCGATTCCGGACGTCAATACGCATCCGGCAGTGTCCGCGCCGTCGCCGAGAGGCCCTTGGTTCGCGAGATAGCATGCCGATTTGAACGAAAATCCAAAATTTTCGCGATTTTCGCAACTTGCAAAAGTGTTTTTTGCGAATATCTCGAGAACCGAAAGAGATACGATGCCAAATAGGTACATTTTCTGAATCAGCAGATCAAAATACATAAGATAGAACCATCGAATCGGCGAAAATCGCAACTTTATTTTTTTCGAGAACCGTAAGAGATACGATGCCAAGTAGGGGTTGTTTCTGAATCAGGAGATCAAAATACGTACGATAGGACCATCGAAACGGCGAAAATCGCAATTTTAATTTTTTCGATTTCACCAAATTTAGTTTTTCGCGAATATCTCGAGAACCGAAAGAGCTAGCGCATTCCCTATGCGTTTTTCGTAATCAGCGGGTTCGAATACATAAAATAGAGGTATCAAAACGTCGAAAATCCACACTTTGATTTTTCCGTTTTTTAAATTTCATCACTTGAGGTTCAAAAAAATCGCAAAAATCGTCAAACGGCCATAGCTTCCACATTTTTCGTCCCATCGCCACAAAATTTTCACCAATGAATGTACTCTTCACAAGGATTAAAATGAGCACAAGCGCATCGCTGTAGAGCGAACCGTTTGGCCGCAGTGGCAGTTTGAATTTTCGCAAAAATTTTCGGTTTTCCGGTCATAACTCGAGAACGCGACGTCGTAGCAGGTTCCGGTTTGAAGCATTCGATTCCGGACGTCAATACGCATCCGGCAGTGTCCGCGCCGTCGCCGAGAGGCCCTTGGTTCGCGAGATAGCATGCCGATTTGAACGAAAATCCAAAATTTTCGCGATTTTCGCAACTTGCAAAAGTGTTTTTTGCGAATATCTCGAGAACCGAAAGAGATACGATGCCAAATAGGTACATTTTCTGAATCAGCAGATCAAAATACATAAGATAGAACCATCGAATCGGCGAAAATCGCAACTTTATTTTTTTCGAGAACCGTAAGAGATACGATGCCAAGTAGGGGTTGTTTCTGAATCAGGAGATCAAAATACGTACGATAGGACCATCGAAACGGCGAAAATCGCAATTTTAATTTTTTCGATTTCACCAAATTTAGTTTTTCGCGAATATCTCGAGAACCGAAAGAGCTAGCGCATTCCCGATGCGTTTTTCGTAATCAGCGGGTTCGAATACATAAAATAGAGTCATCAAAACGTCGAAAATCCACACTTTGATTTTTCCGTTTTTTAAATTTCATCACTTGAGGTTCAAAAAAATCGCAAAAATCGTCAAACGGCCATAGCTTCCACATTTTTCGTCCTATCGCCACAAAATTTTCACCAATGAATGTACTCTTCACAAGGATTAAAATGAGCACAAGCGCATCGCTGTAGAGCGAACCGTTTGGCCGCAGTGGCAGTTTGAATTTTCGCAAAAATTTTCGGTTTTCCGGTCATAACTCGAGAACGCGACGTCGTAGCAGGTTCCGGTTTGAAGCATTCGATTCCGGACGTCAATACGCATCCGGCAGTGTCCGCGCCGTCGCCGAGAGGCCCTTGGTTCGCGAGATAGCATGCCGATTTGAACGAAAATCCAAAATTTTCGCGATTTTCGCAACTTGCAAAAGTGTTTTTTGCGAATATCTCGAGAACCGAAAGAGATACGATGCCAAATAGGTACATTTTCTGAATCAGCAGATCAAAATACATAAGATAGAACCATCGAATCGGCGAAAATCGCAACTTTATTTTTTTCGAGAACCGTAAGAGATACGATGCCAAGTAGGGGTTGTTTCTGAATCAGGAGATCAAAATACGTACGATAGGACCATCGAAACGGCGAAAATCGCAATTTTAATTTTTTCGATTTCACCAAATTTAGTTTTTCGCGAATATCTCGAGAACCGAAAGAGCTAGCGCATTTCCGATGCGTTTTTCGTAATCAGCGGGTTCGAATACATAAAATAGAGGTATCAAAACGTCGAAAATCCACACTTTGATTTTTCCGTTTTTTAAATTTCATCGTTTGAGGTTCAAAAAAATCGCAAAAATCGTCAAACGGCCATAACTTCCACATTTTTCGTCCCATCGCCACAAAATTTTCACCAATGAATGTACTCTTCACAAGGATTAAAATGAGCACAAGCGCATCGCTGTAGAGCGAACCGTTTGGCCGCAGTGGCAGTTTGAATTTTCGCAAAAATTTTCGGTTTTCCGGTCATAACTCGAGAACGCGACGTCGTAGCAGGTTCCGGTTTGAAGCATTCGATTCCGGACGTCAATACGCATCCGGCAGTGTCCGCGCCGTCGCCGAGAGGCCCTTGGTTCGCGAGATAGCATGCCGATTTGAACGAAAATCCAAAATTTTCGCGATTTTCGCAACTTGCAAAAGTGTTTTTTGCGAATATCTCGAGAACCGAAAGAGATACGATGCCAAATAGGTACATTTTCTGAATCAGCAGATCAAAATACATAAGATAGAACCATCGAATCGGCGAAAATCGCAACTTTATTTTTTTCGAGAACCGTAAGAGATACGATGCCAAGTAGGGGTTGTTTCTGAATCAGGAGATCAAAATACGTACGATAGGACCATCGAAACGGCGAAAATCGCAATTTTAATTTTTTCGATTTCACCAAATTTAGTTTTTCGCGAATATCTCGAGAACCGAAAGAGCTAGCGCATTTCCGATGCGTTTTTCGTAATCAGCGGGTTCGAATACATAAAATAGAGGTATCAAAACGTCGAAAATCCACACTTTGATTTTTCCGTTTTTTAAATTTCATCGTTTGAGGTTCAAAAAAATCGCAAAAATCGTCAAACGGCCATAACTTCCACATTTTTGTCCCATCGCCAC
>JAVIWB010006010.1:0-11265 GCA_031893035.1 Dermolepida albohirtum
AAATAAATTTGAAAAATAAATTAATACAAATGATTCTTGTATTGTATACTGATAATTTAAATGAACAAAAAATTATTATTTAACAGATTGTTTAAAATAGTCACTTATTTTAGACTGTTTATAAGACAAAGTTACGTAAATATCATTCAAATACATTTCTACATTAGCCAGGCTGTTCAAAATGTTATCTGGAGCTTCATTCATTTGTAAAAAATTACGTACAACATCTATATTTTGCACAACCTTTACAATGGGCACTTGCGGTAATGACGCATTAGCAGCACTACCTTCAGCTTCATTATTCTCTTCTTCATTCTCACTGTCACTCGTATTAGTTGCTGATTTTGAACGTACCCAAGCAACAATATCGTCATCTAACAAAGTTTCAGTACACATAACATTCTCATCGATACGCACATAGTCTTCAAAATTAGCATCCATTTCCACAGTTAGAGGTAGACCATCACCATTATTTTCAACATTATCAAGATCAGTTCTCTTTAGCCACTCACTTAACGGGATTTCATCATCGTCATCGAATTTGTTTTGATGCTTAAGAAATCCTGCATGTTTGAAACAATTTGTTATTGTTTTTGCTGTGACGTTTTGCCATGCCATGTGAATACAGTTCACCGCATCAAGAAGACTAATACGACTGCCTTCTGCACTGCTATTAATCATTATTTTTGAAAGAAGAATTCGTCGATAATTGCTCTTCAAACTGTGGATAACGCCTTGATCCATTGGTTGTAATTTGGAACTGGTATTAGGAGGTATAAACACCAATTTAATGAATTTCAAATTCTTTACCTCAGGGTGCGCTGGACAATTGTCTACTAGTAATAGAATTTTTCTCCTTAATTCATTATCCCAATCGCGCAATTCGTTACAAAAAATATCTGACGTCATCCATGCTTTTTTATTAGAACTGTATTTTACAGGCAATCGTTTGCCGCGAAAACAACGTGGGTTTTGGGACTTGCCAATAATAAGTAACTTCCTTTTTTCTGTGCCTGTAAAATTTGCTGCAACCAAAACCGTGAGCCTTTCTTTTGATAGTTTTCCACCAATGCAACTATCGCCCTTAAATTTCAACGTTCTGTTGGGCATTAGCCTGTAGAATAGACCCGTTTCATCTGCATTGAAGATGTCGTGGTCTTCATAATTTTGTCGTATGTTGGGCCATTTATTTTGCAACCAATCATCTACTACTTCCATATTAACTGACGCTGCTTCGCCTACAACTTTTCCACTGTTGATATCGTGGCGTTTTTTAAATCTTTCGATCCAGCTTCGACTACATTTGAAATCGCTATCTTCCACTTTGCTTCCCAAGTCTTCTGCTTTTGTTTGCAGTAAAGCACCGGTAATCGTCGCATTCTTACCTCTTTGCTGAGAAAACCATAACAAAAGCCCTTTATCCACTTTATCGTGAGCTGATTTTCTAATTTTTTTGGCATTAGAATTTTTTTGTTCATAATAATTCTTGAGTATTTTATCTCTTTCTTTCCAAATCATACAAACCGTCGACTTGTTTAAATTCAGATTCTTACACACATCAGCTTGTTTTAAACCACTTTGTAATTTTTTAATAATTTCATACTTTCTTTCTAAAGTGAAAGCTTTGCGCTTTTGTTTTTGATTATCACTTGGCGCCATGTTTATAAACCCACAAGCTACAATTGGTAAATACTGTAACACGAACGGACAACGTAACGTGACTAATTTGTGAGACAGACTGAAGGGGAAGGACTGACAGGCATCGCGTTTTTGATGTAACGGAGTTTTCGGGGGATTCCCATTCGAGCGATAAAGAAAGTTCATTATAAGCGGCACATTGTTTTCGGTTGAAACGTAAAATATGTATTATATGTTTTCATTATATGCGAAAGTTCAATATATGCGAGTTACACACATTACAAGCGAAAAAAAATACATTGAACTTAGAGATCAAAATAAAAAGGTATATATATATATATATATATATATATACCTTTTCTTATCTTTTACCCTTTCTTATAAATAGGACTGTATAAAGGAAATTAGAATCTATATTGATTTATTTGGCCATCTAAAACGGTTTATAATAACGAACTAGTAATGAATATGTAATATAATGTGAAATTTAGGCAAAGCGTTTTATTTATCTCTTAGTGTAATGGAATTTCACAGTGTCGACCTCAACTATTTAAAAGCATTTTAATTTTTCTTTTAATCTACTAGTTGAACGATCTCAAGTGTCCATAGGAAGAAAAAGAAAATTAAGTTGGCAACACTGAGTAGTTGGTTGGTATGGATTTGTTGAATATTGAAAATAATTTGACAGTTCTTGTAAATAAATAGTTGAATGTTGTATGTAAGAAGAAAAGAAAAGATTTCATACTTTTATAATATTTATTGAAGCATAAAATTACTATAAACTTTATTTTGAAACAATTTATAAATACTATTTAAAATAAACAGGTAAGTAAACATTGTTTAGAACTGCAGAAATGTTCAAAATGTCCCATCAACTTGTAACCACAAATCCACTCTTCTCATATTGGTAAAAACATTTTGTAATACCTCCACATTTATATTGTGTATTACTTTTGCTATTGAGCTCTCCAATTTCTCCAAAGTACTTAATATATTACTAAAAACTGTTTTTCAAGTATCTGAACTGATAGAAATTGAGCGGAGTCAAATCTGGAGAATTGACTGTACATCTGCTAAATAATAATTCTTTTAAATAATTTAAATTATCACATGCTGTATGTGGTGTAGCACCATCTTATTGGAAGTAACTGTCAATTCTTCCTCATCTAGATTATCAATAAAACGTTATATATTAGATTAATTATGTTATGTGGGTGCCACAATATGTCTGTGTGACATCAAGCTTGCAAATGTAAACTTGTTTTAGTGAACACATGTTTTTTCAGATGACCATATGCGATAATTTTAAGTATTGGCATGTCTAGATAAGTGAAATCAAGCCTCATCCAAGAAGTAACTCTTATCTAATATCTCATCGTTCTCAAATATATTGCTAAACCAACAAGCATACAATTATTGATGGATCAATATTTTATATGGTTTAAATTCAAGGTGTTTTTAAGTGCTGTACAAGCACTACCACAGGACATACCTATAACAAATATTTGTATATTTTGTTTAAGAAAAATACCTGCCTGTTCGTTCAGATAATTTTCTTAAAGATTTATATGGATTAGTTTCAATTTCATTACATATATTTGCCAAAGTATCTCCAGTTAAAACTGTAGTTGTATAATCTCGTTTATGTTTTAATACGATGCCTGTTTTTCATAAATTGTTCTACGGCCTATTTACGTGTTTGACAAATGTGTCATAAATCTATTCCTCAGAATACCTACATACTTGTAAATTGATTTATGCACTCTTCATCTTGATCTTGCGACCCACTATGAAAATCAGCCATTATAAATTTATCCTGATATGGTGAACGGCATGCCGTTACACCTGTAAAACCAATCATAACACTGTCGCAAAAGGTTATGCTCTTTACTTATTACGGAAGTCAAGATGGACCGTTGATAATCTATTGTTAAATACTGTTTATAAACAGTGACTAAAACTACGAAGAAATTAGTAAAAATAGAAGTAAATAACGATATATAAAATGATTGCAAAAATAATCAAATTGGATACTTAAGGTCGGTAAACCTAAATTATCGAAGTACCCTAGTTTAGGGACTTTTATGGTACCACTACAGGACCGTTGAGATTACTCACGCTAAAGAAAACTCCTTTAGATATTCAATCACAGATATTTATTATATTTTATATGATTACTCCAACAATTTCGTTTAAATATATTATTGCATCAGTCTCCTCCCTTTAAAGTAACAACGACAGTAGCCCCTTTTACCAGGTATCACACCAGTATTAATTTCTTGATTTTCTTCCGATATATTTTTTGGCTTGGGAGTATCAGCTTTCACATTTCGATTTTCTTCCGCATCGCCTTGTCCTCCATTTTTCTTTTCTCCTGTCACAGATGAACTCTCTCTTATACTTTTGCCCTCACCGGGTTGCAGGCAAGGCACATCCGCCTGATTTTCAACAAATTTCATGTGCTTTATGGAATCGGGATGGAGGGGTTGGTGTCTTTCGCTAATCAAGACCGGTTGATTGTCCAAATGTACGATCTATAATTTAAACAACAAAATTTCAAGCTATGTTGAAGCTAGTTAATATTTGAAAAATGTGTATACCGCAGAAATTAACTAGTGACGTCTAGTAGCTAAAAAAAATTGAAAACAAACCTAAACTTTACATTCTTCGTCCAAAAAAGAAACCAAACTGTTAAAAAAAAAGAGATGAAATGACGACATCCATTGCAACTTTTCATTGTCAAAAACAACACATTCATTAATATTGTGCGAACTATTCCCCATTTGTCCCATTAGAAGCCTAGTTATTGGGTTGGCAACTAAGTACTTTCGGTTTTGTAGTATAAAATAAAACACTTTTTTTTAAACAAAGAATAGTTCTTAATCAATTATATATTTTCCATTTTGCTCAATGACCTTTTGCCATCTTTCTTTCAGCTGCATGATTCCGCGTTCATAAAATTTCTGGTCCTTATCAGCAAAAAACTGAACCAGGAGCGAGTGAAGGTCATCGTCATTTGTGAAAGTTTTACCATTCAAAGAATTCTGCAAACTTCGAAATAAATGGTAATCAGATGGTGCTAGATCAGGGCTGTATGGGGGATGTGGCATCACTTCCCAGCCAAGCTCCAATAGTTTCCCACTAGTTGCCAAAGATGTGTGAGGCCTTGCATTATCTTGGTGGAAAACTACACCTTTCCGATTTGACAATTCTGGCCGTTTTTCTTTGAGTGCTTCATCCAGATTTATTAATTGATGACAGTAAACATCAGAATTGATCGTTTGGTTCCTTGGAAGCAGCTCAAAAAACACAACACCTTTGTAATCCCACCAAACTGACAACATGATCTTTTTTGGATGCAATTCAGCTTTCGATGTGGTTTGAGCTGGTTTATCGTGTTTGCTCCATGATCGTTTTCGAACTATGTTACTGTACAGGACCAATTTTTCATCACCAGTGATGATTCTCTTTAAGAAAGGGTCGGTTTCATTTCGTCTAAGGTGCAAATCGCAAAAGTTGATTCTTTGTGTTAAATGAATTTCTTTCAATTCGTGAGGTACCCAAATATCAAGCTTCTTAACTAGTCCAAGACATTTTAAATGTTTTTCAATTGTTGTGTGCGATACATGTAGCCTCTCCGCAACCTCTTGAACAGTTATATGACGATCCTCTTCAATTATGACTTTGATTTGGTCATCATCAACTTCAGTAGGCCGACCAGAACTTTGCTCATCTTTGAGGGGGAAAAAAAAAATCTCCAGAACGGAATTTTTTATACCAATTCTGAACGTGCGCTCTGTTAAGCAATTAGCACCATAAATTTCACATATCTTTTTGTGAGCCGCAGCAGCTTTCTTTCCTTTACGGAAATAAAATAGTAAAATATGTCGAAGATGTTCGTTTCTGCACTCCATTTAAAATTAACCCACAACTAATAGCTTTAATAAAAATCACGCACTACTTGCTTCTGAAGTTACGTCAATGTGACTAGTATCACGCGACAAACGGTAAAGTACAGCACTAACATACGTTATACAAAAAATAAAGCAACGCTCTCTATCAGTAAAAACCGAAAGTACTTAGTTGCCAACCCAATATAATGCCAGGAAGTCAGTGTTTTGGTGAAAGGTTGGAATATGATTTTCTAATAAAAACCTGCGAGTGACTTATGTGTTTAACTTCTTAATTGTTTTGATGAAGATCATTAAATATTTCAAAAATCGTGCAGTTATGAGTGTTTATCTCTTACTTAAATTAGAAATGATTTAAATAATTTCAAAGTGGTCGTAAGAAACTTGTGGTTGACGAAAGGAAGGTAACGTCCAAAGATTACGTGATTTCTTTAAAATAAACCTGAATTCGTCTGTGAAATTGATCGCAGATAAATTCGGGATTCCAAAATCTGTGTACAATATTTTGAACGACGTTTAGACTTTCGTAAATTCAATTCAGGCTTTATTTCGCACGAGTTGACTAAAGGCCAGAAAATAAATTTAAAGAACTACAATGACTTCAATGACACTACCCATAAGCAGTCAAACTTTCCTAAAATTCCCTGATGACGAAACCCAACATTTTAAATATAAGCCCAACAAACCAAAGAATCAGAAAAGCGACATCAGAAGAAAAATTACTTGGAAAAGGTAAAAATTTTGATGTATTTCTACAATTCCATAGTTATTATCTACAAAGTTCGTTCTGTCTTAGATGACAATCAACAGTGAGAATTCATGCAGGTAGCTGTTTGCTTTTACATGATCATTCGTCGTCTAACCACTCGGCTATGTGAGATTAGAACAGTTTTTGAAGAAAAACCAAGTGAAATCGTTCACCACATTTACACAACTTCCTCTGTTAATGAAGGGAAAGCAATGCAATACTACAGATAACATTGAAGACGTAGGACCAAAACTCTTAAGAGTAATCCAGAAACCTTTATATAATAAAAAAGAACTCATTTATGGAGTTCATTGGTTTCACCAAACGCTGAGTCGAAGCTGAAGGTGAGTATATTGATTACAATAAATAATTTAAACGCAAATGATTGCCCAGAATTGTATTTTCTATCCAAAGTTCAATTTCTTTTTTGGACAAAAAGTATAGAACAGTATAAAAATGTATTATATTTCTTGTGGGTCGGGATCTTCCACTACTACCAGCGTTATATCACATCGTATACAATGTCTTTCTACTTCTTTATCTACTGTTGTCTTTTCTGGCAAGCCGAGTTTGTTTATTGTTATTGATATTTTAATATCTTCCAAATGAAGCATAAGTTTAAAATAGAATATTTGAATAACATAAAAATATCCGAAAAAGAACGAAGACATAATTTGAACGTAATAAAAAGTTAGAGTAAAAACAAGGGTATTAATAATACAAAATAGAGCCCAGACAATCGATTTGAAAATGAAAGACATACGAGAATAGTTTGACAAGTAGTGAGAATGACACATAGGTGGCACTCTAATTGGTAAAACAAATGCACAGTAATTTAGGTTGGCTATTTCTATGTTTACATTCCGATATTTAGATAAATCGGTTAATTAGTTTATTTTTAACAGCTGATTAAAAAAGAAGCAACACGTCGTTTTGTTAAAATGGAAAAAGCAGAGTATCGTGCGGTGATTAAATACTTCGTAATTACATGGGTAAATGAATTTAAACGTGGTAGAACAAGCTGTGTTGATGAAGCGTGCTTTGGAGCACCAAAAATCGTGACTTCTAAGGAAATGATTATAAAAATCCATAATATTATTACGAAAGATCGACGACTCAAAGTGAGAGAGATAGCAGACATGGTAAACATTTCAACAGAATGCGTACACCACATTTTAACGAAAGAATTGGGCCTTTCCAAGCTTTCGGCAAGATGAGTGCCGCGATTGCTTACGACTGATCAAAAGTTCACTCGTTTGCGCATTTCCAATGAGTGTTTTGACCTTTATAAGCGGCATCCGGTTGATTTTTGTAGGCGATTTGTTACTTGCGATGAAACTTGGATAAACTACAGTACACCCGAAACTAAACAACAGTCGAAACAATTGTTAGAACGTGATTCTCCACTTCCAAAGAAAGCGAAAACCACTTTATCGGTAAACAAGGTGATGGCATAATTTTTTTGGGATTCAAAGGGCATTTTGCTCATTGATTACCTTCAGAAAGGTGCCACAATAAACGGACAATATTATGCAGAACTTCTACAAAAATGAAATGTTTAGATTCGTGCTAGACGGCCAGGAATGGCAAAGAAAACGATTCTGTTTCACCAAGCTAACGCTCCCTCGCATACCAGCACAATTGCGATGTCCAAAATCCACGAGTTGTATTTCCATTTAGTACCGCATGCGCCTTATTCGCCGGATCTAGCCCCTTCCGACTTCCACCTTTTTCCAAAATTGAAAACGGCACTAGGTGGAAAGAAATTTTCGTCTAACGACGAGCTTATCATCTTCGTAAATGAGTATTTTGCAAGCTTTCCAGAATCGTATTTTAGAGATGGCATAATGGCATTGGAGCACCGTTGGAATAAATGTATTGCTCTTTTAGGACAATATATTGAAAAATAAAAATTATTTTGTATTTAAAAAATTCGTTTTTCTTTTCCATTTTCATTACTTGTCAAACTACCCTCGTAGGATAAATAAATTTAATTAAATAGAATTTTGATGAAAATCTACAAGCATCAATTTCAGGATTTATTTTAGTTAAAAAAATTGTGAAAAATGTACAAAATTAAAAATCCTATGAAATTACGATATCTCTAACGGACCTTCCCTGTCAAGACCTACTGACTTTATTCTTAGCTGCCAAAAGATCGAAGGTTAATCTTATCAAAAATCGACTTTCAATTCAACTGTATTGTGAAGAAGATATTTTTGACTTTGTCATGTATATAAAAAAAAAGTTAATCTTAATAATGCTAAAATCAAGTTTACAACAAAAATAAACTTTGCATTAACCAGAACTGATTAATAAACGTGTTTGTTTAAGCTGGTACGTAGACTTCCGCGGTCGTGGTCCATGCTATCTGCTTCCGGGCTGGAACCGCGTCACTTTTATATTTGTCGACGTTTCGTACCCATTTGTATGGGACATCTTCAGGGCTTAACTACTGCACTGAAACTATTTCAGTGCAGTAGTAGTACGAAACGTCGGCAGATATACAAGTGACGCGGTTCCAGTCCAGAAGCAGATAGCGTGTTTGTTTAAGGTTTCGCACCTTCATAAAATTACTTACCCCAGGTAAAAAAGCTATTATAATGTGCCTGTAGTCCTTCGTGTAAGCTATGGGATTCCCGTGGAAAGTAATATTTCGTAATTTCTTCAACTTATTCAGCTTGGCCACCTCGGTGATGTCCTTGATTCTATTACCATGAAAGTAAATGATACTCAAGTTGCAAAACTTCAAAATCACGTCATCTATACGGTTGATATAATTAAAGGAAAAGTCGACCCAGCTTAATTTCTCGGGACTTTCGATGACGGACGAGACCAACGTGTCCATGTCTTTGATGTTGGTTAATTTATTATTATTCAACCAAATGCCTTTTGTTAAAAACTTCTTTTCTTGCTTCCCGCGTTCCGGTGGTTCCCCCAATCTTGTTGCTCTAGCTTGTTCGCATCCAACGGCTATTATAACATATTTCAATGGTTGAAAAAAAAGAAACGTATGTGCAGTTGCTACCACGAAAAGGTTTACGATCTAAATCATAAGTTTTGGTCTGTATTTTTATTTCGAACCGTAACGACATCAAACTATTGGATTGGCAACTAAGTACCTTCGGTTTTGTAGTATAAAATAAAACACTTTTTTTTTAAACAAAGACTAGTTTTTAATCAATTATATATTTTCCATTTTGCTCAATGACCTTTTGCTATCTTTCTTTCAGCTGCATGATTCCGCGCTCATAAAATTTCTGGTCCTTATCAGCAAAAAACTGAACCAGGTGCGAGTGAAGGTCATTGTCATTTGCGAAAGTTTTACCATTCAACGAATTCTGCAAACTCCGAAATAAATGGTAATCAGATGGTGCTAGATCAATGCTGTATGGGGGATGTGGCATCACTTCCCAGCCAAGCTCCAATAGTTTCCCACGAGTTGCCAAAGACGTGTGAGGCCTTGCATTATCTTGGTGGAAAACTATACCTTTCCGATTTGACAGTTCTGGCTGTTTTTCTTTGATTGCTTCATCCAGTTTTATTAATTGTTGACAGTAAACATCAGAATTGATCGTTTGGTTCCTTGGAAGCAGCTCAAAAAACACAACACCTTTGTAATCCCACCAAACTGACAGCATGATCTTTTTCGGATGCAATTCAGCTTTCGATGTGGTTTGAGCTGGTTTATCGTGTTTGCTCCATGATCGTTTTCGAACTATGTTACTGTACAGGATCCTCTTCAATTATGACTTTGATTTGGTCATCATCAACTTCAGTAGGCCTGCTCATCTTTGAGGGAAAAATCTCCAGAACGGAATTTTTTATACCAATTCTGACACGTGCGCTCTGTTAAGCAATTAGCACCATAAACTTCACATATCTTTTTGTGAGCCGCAGCAGCTTTCTTTCCTCTACGGAAATAAAATAGTAAAATATGTCGAAAATGTTCGTTTCTGCACTCCATTTAAAATTAACCCACAACTAATAGCTTTAATAAAAATCACGCACTACTTGCTTCTGAAGTTACGTCAATGTGACGGTAAAGTACAGCACTAACATACGTTATACAAAAAATAAAGCAACGCTCTCTATCAGTAAAAACCGAAAGTACTTAGTTGCCAACCAATAGAAAGAGAGCTCTTGTATGTTTCATTAAAAAACAGAATAATGATAGAGTTTGTTTACATTTTCAACCTGATAAACTTCGCTACTATTTTCTCTCTCGCATTTTATTCAAGACATAAATATATTGAAATACCAAAATGCTTTCCTATTTAAATTTAAATTAGCAGTATTTCTTCATGAGGTAATCTTTCGCTGTAACATTTTTTAAATGTATGGTAGACTTGGTATGCGCATTGCAAATAAGTAACTAAAAACGATAGTCAAATTAATGCATTTGCATGGACTGAATGCGTTAATATAAATTATTAGTTAATATTTGATGTGAATAAATATTGTCTCCTTCTCTCGTCCAACACAAAAATGTATTAAACGAGAAAGCGAGAACACGTCTATCTCGCTGGTCGAGAACAGTTCCCAGAGCGTGTGTAGATAGACGCTTGCTACCTCGGCAATTTACCGCATAAATAAATGTTAAAAGAAATCATTCTAATGTTTATAGCACCCTGTCTACTACATATATTTACGAAAATTCACTCATCATCAGATAGACTTGTGTTGATAACGAGCGATTCCTTCGTAGAATTTATCGTATCTTTTCGATACAGAAAAATAATGAATCAACATTGTCTCCCTCTCTCGTCCAACACAAGAATCTATTGAACGACAAAGCGAGAACGCGTCTATCTCCCTGGTCGAGAACAAAGTTCCCAGAGCGTGTCTAGGCAGACGCTTGGTATCTCGGCGATTTGGCATAAATGAATGTTAAAAGTATTAAAAAATGCAATACAAAATTTAAACGTTCAAATTCGTGTTAGGATGGCATCAAACTATAAGGTTTTC
>JAVIWB010006011.1:0-11282 GCA_031893035.1 Dermolepida albohirtum
GCCACTGGAAGACAGGTATACAGCAATGTATAAATAGGGACAAGACGACGGTGAAGAACGATTCATCGGCCTCTCGACATGAAGGGATGTGTAAGATTGAATATCGGACATTTTAGTGGATGAGGTTTATAAGGACCGGACTACTTCTGCAAGGTAGAAGCGGAATTGTGAATAATATTTTAGCAAGACGCGGGCTAGGCCCCATTTAGCGTTTTAGATAAGACTAGTTTATGTAGATTTAGATAGTTAGTTCTGTAGTAAGTCAAGATTAAAGTTAGGTTACATTCGGTGTAGTGCCACAGGCGGAGCACCGGATTCCAGGATAATTATTGTTAATTATTTAGGTTTTTTTTATTAAATAAAGAGTGTAGAAATAGGGGAAGAGAGTAGGTTGAAGGAGATAAAAGTTAAATATAAGTTTATTGGCAGTAAATAACATTTCTCATAGATGTCTCGTTATTTAATTGTCATACCTCGTATATCTAGTTGATTAGAATATATTCTGTTATTATTAGATTTATTTCCTAGTTTGAAGAATTGAAGAAGTCAAAGTGTTGGGAAAACAATTGTTACCATTTTGAAATAAAAATTTTTTGTGAAAATTATGCAATTGAGTTTTTATATTTAATCTTCGACTAGTGACTTTTATATTATTTATTAAATTTTAGGAGAAAAAAAAATCTGAACTTCAGTTTTAAAAGAAAATAAATCTCTTATCATAGGGCAAAGTTAATGTTTATTAGAGCAAGTTATTTTGATTATTTCCTTTGATAAAAAAGTGCTTGTTTTGTCGCTAACTGGACTTAACGTAGAGTGGTCTGATCACAATACCCCGCTCGTTGAATATGGTACTTGAGTGAAGTAGACTGTGGGAACCCTGTGGCTCCCAGCCACTTACTTTTAAATAAGAACTAAATAAAATTCTTTCATGTGCGACTAAACAATTCGCCAAAAGTCATAAAGTTTTTTCTTTCGTCTTTTGATTTTTGCTATTATTGTGGTGGCCATTCAATTTAAAACAAAACTAATCGACTCCTATTGTTTGATTTTAATATGGAAAATTGCGATATTAACCTGTCCTGTCTGGATATAAATCACAAGAAACTCACTTCGCCAGCTGTTTTGCAAACAGAAACTTAATTAAAATGAACTTACAATCATCCCTCTAACAGTATCCGTATTTAAGACAGTATATAGAACAAACTGCTGATGATGACAACATAGTTGTCGAAATACGTATACAGAATACGAAAATTAATATGGAAGAAAGTTATATATCGACGTTCGGTGATTAAAAAAAACTTAAAAATATTATTTTACAAATTATATTTTTAAAATAGTTTGAAGATGTATCTAAAACCGCCGAAACCTGGATTTAATGTATTTACTTTCGCATCCATATTTAGAAGGGTGGATCAGTAATTAATTAGCCCGACAATAGATGGCAGCACCAACAAGAAATATTATTTCTTTTTCGATTTGACAGTCCTTAAAAATTTATCGAAATTTTCGTTCGTTTCGATTGTAAGAACTCTTGTTATTTGAAAAGAAAGTAAACTATTTTTAGCTTATCTCAAAGAAAGGCAAAAGTAGATTACCGACCAGTGATTAATTTTTTCACGAGTTTTATTTTCTATACCGTCGCCAGGTTGATTGTCTTTGGCCTTATTCAATTAAGATTTCATGCAGATGCAGTTGTCAGAATATGTGGTCTAAATGTCAATCGATGGTCAAAAGTAACTTCCAGGTCTTTACTACATCTTGTAGTCCAATAGTAATGATGCAGTTTTTATTAGTTGATAAGTATTGCACTATACTTTAATGTATTCCAAACCTGATCGCAATTTATAAGTGTCGTCATCAGAAGTGATTTTATAGTAAATCTTAATATCATCAGCATATGTTAGCACGAGAAAATAAATATTTAATAAAAGAATTCAAAACTATCCCCGCAAACTAACCAACTAAAAAGAAATTCGGGTCAGTGGTAAGTAGAACGAAAAGTAGTGGGCCCAAATTCGATCCTTACAGAACCCCAGAGCTAGTATTCAAACGTTACAGCTAAGGAGGGATATCTATTCTCTAGGACCATCAGCACAATTAGCAATAATATTCGAACGTATGCTAGAAGTAATTAAATCTAAAATGTTATCCTTAGAATTCCACACATTATTTAAAAAACTATATAGGCAAAATAAATATTTTGTCATCAGTTTAGGGTAGCACAGGAAAATCGTTGGTTAATAAAATAGTTCAAAACTATCCCCTCAAACTAAGCGAATAAAAATAAATTCGAATTATTGATAAATAGAACGAAAAGTAGTGGGCCCAAATTCGGTCCTTGTGGAACCCCAGAGTTATTATTCAAACGTTACAGCTAAGGAGGGATATTTATGCTCTAAAACCATACGACCATCAACGCAATTAATAGTAATATTCGAACGTAGATTTAAATAAATCTAAAATGTTATTCTTCAAACTTCGCATATTATTCAAGAAAGTATTGTATACGCAAAATATTTAGCTTGTCTTGTGAAGAAAATATTAAATATCATTTAAATAACAATGTTATTGTCATGAATATACACATATAATTTCATGTAATAGTTTTTATTAAATGACACTAATCAAATTTACATTTAACAGTTAAGAAAAATGTATTAAGTTAGAACATAGTTGGAAATTTTAAGGCCAACTCTAAGACGTAAGTCACGTTTATAACTATTAATAACTAAGCTTGCAGAAACAAGTGCGCGCTCATTGGTGGCGATGATATATTCCCAAAGCAGTCGGATATACCCCAAGTGGAGATTCACATGCGTATGATATGTGTATGAATGCCGAATTAGATTGATGATGGCGAACCGACAGCGTTCTTTGTTATGTTCGACGAGTGTTAGATTTCTTTTCGACATTAGAATACACTGGCTATATTATTAAATGTTTTGTTTGCAATATCAACATTTTACCGTACAATATTTTTGTGTGTAAAAGACATGTTAATATCAAACAACACCGGTTAAAAGCGCAACGTGATGTACCATAATATAAATGTCTATATGACTTTATTGTGATGCCAAGTGTGTGCAACATTTCACCAAATATTGTAGACATTGAAGAATTTCGAAATTTTTGGGGGAAATTCGTTTCGTAATGGAGATAGGCATTTGGTACTTCGGTACATGCTTTAACAGTAAGGCGATACTTCAAATCTTGCTTCAAGAGATGCGTGGCCGTGAGAAAATCCTTATTGCGACGAGGTAATAGAGGGAAACGATTAAAATAGGCCAGAGACCACAAAACTTGGGGATATCAATATTTTTGTGTGTAAAAGATATGCTAATAGCAAACAACACCGGTTAGATGCTCAACATGATGTACCATATTATAAATTTTTATACGACTTTATTTTTATGCTAAGTGTGTGCAACATTTCACAAAATATTGTAGACAATGAAGAATTTCGAAATTTTTGGGGGAAATACGTTCCGGAATGGAGATTGCCAATGAGAGGTCAATTGCAGTACAATTTTCCTCGGGTGAAAAACACGATTACAGATCAAATAAAAGCCGAGTTAAAAGATCAAAAAATATGGCTGACAGTAGATGAAATAACGGATGCAAGAAAGAATAATATTTTAAATGTGTTAGAGCACACCTTAAACAGCGGGGAAATTTCCTTGGCTCTTCCTTTACATAGTAGAATATTACGGAAGATAAATGTGGAAAAGATAGTAGAGACTATAAAACATACCTTTGGGAAGTTCAATATATCAGCATCCAACTTGTAATGTTGAAACCGACAGTTTCAGTGCGACAGACAGTAGCAGTAGTTAAGCCCTGAAGATGTCCCATACTAGTGGGTACGAAAGCAGTTACTAAAACAATGTTTTCCTCAATTGCTTCATATAACCTGTTTGCTCCATGCATGTCATCTTGTAGCTGAATTTATTAGAAACAGTATCCAAAAGTAGACCAATTTATAGTTTCTACCAAAAAAGATTTCAGTAAATCTCCAAAACGCATTCTTGAGTTTAAACAAGCTTGTCCGGATATTCCTCAGCCACCACAGCCAATATTGACGAGATGGAGAACGTGGCTCAAAGCTGTTTTATACTATCAGAAATTTTTACATATTATTAAACCTTAAATTTAAATCTGCAAGATGCTCAAGTAAATTCAGATACCGAAATCCATACTCGAATAGAAAAAATTTCCGAAAATTATTCAATTCTTTTAGATACTATTTCCAAATTAGACAACACCAAGCTGTCATTACATGAAGCGCTAAATATACTCGTAGTATATTACCTCAAAGCCTCGTTAGGAAATCTAACAGATAGTATAGGGAGATTAACAACTGATAAATTATGTGCGTTTATAAATAAGAATCCCGATTTTCAAACTATAGTGCGTATAGACAAGAGTTTAACCGAAAACCAAAAGTGCGAATGTGATGCGAATGTCCTTTTTAAATTTGCGAACATCTCATGAGACGCAGAACGCTCCTTTTCCAAATACACCAACATATTTTCACCTCGCCGTAGGAGTATGACTCAGCACTGGAAGGCATACTAATGACGCAATACTACATCGAATTTTTGCGTCACTCTACATCAACAACACAAAGAAAAAACTGATAAGTAATTACATTTATTATTTTTAATATTGATAGTAATTGAGCCGTACGCTACTGCGAAAACACTCGTTTCTCCAGCCTTGTTAATAACTTAACACTTCGCAAGACATATATTTACCTTTACGATTCATTTTTATAAATTCATCCATCATTTATTTTTCACAAATACGTGATACTATGAAGGATTTACCGAATTTGATGCAAATTTATTTGACGACGTATGTGAAATATTTCGCGGAAAAAAGTGTGCGAAACTTTTGCGAAATTTTCTAGTAATTTAATAATAACAGCTTGCATTTGTTGTTAGGAGGTTTTTGACGTTATTAAATGGAAATATGTATGTACCATCACAAACGAGTACCTTCATTTCGTGACTGACTGTATATATATGTATGAACACACATCGTCAAGTAAGACTTCAACATACAAGCGTTTGTAATCCACAATCTAATTCCAATGCATGGGTATAAATGTGGGCATAAAAAGTACACGTTAGTAACAATGTGCTAACTAGTACAGGAAGGCTCCGCCTTGAACGCCATCTTGCGGTCGGCGAACACATCATTCTAATTGATAAAGATCATTACTCATTGGCAGCATCTGCTATACAATTACTCCTTCCTCTTCAATAGACGATCAGGAGGTATAACTAATGATAGGATTCCTCCAATATCCATTATGTTAACAGTGCATAGCGAATACAAGAGGCCCCGAACCGCTGTTGAATTACAACTCATAATGAGAGTGAATATTCACAGACATGTACGCGTATTTCTATTGTTTATTTAAAATATAATATATTTATATGTGGCGAAGTAACTACAGGTAAAATTTTAAAGTTTACTCACTAGAGTTAATTAAGGAAACAGAAGATTTTTTAATTAAAACAAAAGAAGGTAACAGATACAGCTTTGCTGAAACGATTATAATTTATCTTGCTTGGGAAGTTCTCCAATCCGGAAACACCAATTTTAATGAAACTCAATAATTTAGAAGTCCTAAAAAACATATAAAAAAACGTATTACACAATCTATCGCAGAGAAAACCGAATTTTTTTTAAAATAGTAATTCTTCGTGGCGCCATCTATTAAAAAAATATGCGTAGGTAAGGTAGATCTTTCGCGCAAGTTATATCAAAATATCATTTGCATCATTAGAAGCCTAGAAATTGCGTATGAAGTAATAGTGTGTTCTTAGTATTGGTCCAAAAATGAATTTTGAACGAAGAGCAAATATCAAGTTCTGTTTTAAACTCGATAAATCGTTTACTGAAACGTTTAATTTGATAAAACAAATGTATGGTGATATGTGTTTATCACGTATGAGTGTGTATGAGTGGTATAAACGATTTAAAGACGGTCGTACAGACATAAATGACGACGAACATCCTGGTGTAAAAAAAATCTGTGGTTGCGGAAAGTAACATCGAACTTGTGCGTGAATTTACCAGAAATGAGACGAAATCCTCATTGCGATATCTGGGAATGGAATTAAATATTTAAAAAAATTCAATACATCGTATTTTCGCACAGCATTTGTGACTGAGAAAGATTTGTGCATGGTTTGTACTACTGAATTCAGTATTGTATAAACTTGATTAAAGACTCAAAAAAGGACGAAAACTTCAGGTATTCTGTTGTAACTGGCGATGAGACGTGGTGTGACCGGAAAAAAGTCGTTTGGAGAAGTGGAAAGTGCAGACAACGTTGATTTGTTTTTATGATTCGAAAGGCATAGTGCAGAAAGAGTTTGTACCAGCAATAAGGACTGAGAAAAATTTGTGCAAAGTTTGTACTACACAAGTTAACTAAATTCAATATTGTACAAACTTGATTAAAGACAAAAAAGGACGAAAACTTCAAGTATTCTATTGTAACTGGTGATGAGACGTGGGGTTTTCAATATGATCGAGCGACCAAGCGTCGAAGCTCTGAATGGAAGCATCTAAACAAAGAAAGACCGAAAAAAAGCTGTTTAGAGAAATCAAAAGTGAAGACAACGTTGACTTGTTTTTATGATTCGAAAGGCATAGTGCACAAAGAGTTCATACCAACTAGTCAAACAGTCAATGCTGTATATTATCATGGTGTTATGAAACGCCTTTTGGCGCGTATTCGTTGTCTGCACCCTCAATATCGTGAAAATGGCAGCTGGCGTTTGTTGTATGATAATGCACCATCTCATCGCTCTGTGCTTATCACTGATTTTCTAACTACAAATTGTATTTTAACCATCAACCATTCACCGGAGTCGGCTCCCTGTAATTTCTATCTATTCTCCAAACTACATCTGCCGATGAAAGGACAACGTTATGCCGACGTCGACGCCATTAATATGCGTCGGCAGCGATCATCCCTAAAGATGAACTTAAAAAATTCATTCGACATGTTAATTGACCGTGCAAAACGTTGTATTGAAGCCGAGGGCGACTACTCTGAATAAAATAAATGAATTTTACGAAAATACAGTAAAACCTGTGTTAACGGCCACCTGACTAAAGCGGCCACCGAATCGACTATAAGGAAATTCCCATACACAAATACCCGTTAATTACGGCCACCTTTGTAAAACGGCCGCGGCCAAATAACCCAAGCTTTTACGGCCTATTTTCATAGAAATTTACCTGCCAATGTCGGCCGGACTATTTATGACATGTATATCTTTATTGACGGAAATACCTAATACAAATTGTCGGGGTTTCCCGGGGCTTCCTATTACCTGGTAGTAATTCACCCTTTTCGATTTAAACTTTATTATTCTAAAGGAAACAATTCAGTTTAAAGTTGTCTCCGTATTCGAAAGGTTCTTAATTAAGTATGTCGCAAAAAAGAAAACGTTTGTCGCTAAAAGACAAAATAAATATAATCGCGGAAAGTGAAAAGTATGCGTTAAGTTCGCGAAAGTTGGCCGAAAAATATGGGGTTGGAAAAACACAAATTAACGATATTATGAAAAATAAAGGTGAATTAAAAAAGATGGTCGAGGAAGGTGTTAACATGGAGCTAAAATGAAAATTTCCGAAGCGGAAGGATTGGCAGTGGATCAAGTCGTCTACAATTGGTTTTGCAAAGCCAGAAATAAAGCAACTCCAATATCTGGGCCGCTACTTAAACAAAAAGCACTGGAGACAGCAAGCAGTTTAAAGATGGAAAATTTCGCAGCATCTAATGGATGGTTGGAAAGTTTCTGTCGGCGACACAGTATAACTTTTAAATCAATTTGTGATGATTCCGCAGAGGTTAATTTGGACGATATAAAAGACTGGAAAACCAAGTTACCGTTGATTTTAATAAATTATTCTCCTCGAGATGTGTTTAATGCCGACGAAACAGGTCTTTATTACCGCGCTATGCCAAATAAGACATTTGCATTAAAAAGTGAGAATTGTGCAGGGAAGAAGGCAGCAAAACAACGTTTGACTGTTTTACTATGTGCAAATATGGAAGGTGAGAAGGAAGAGCCATTAATAATTGGAAAAAGTAAAAATCCTCGCTGTTTTAAGGGTAGTCATGTGGACAAATTACCCTTAGAATGGGAAATTATGACAAGATGGCTGCATAAATTTGACAATAAAATGAAAAAACGAAATAGAAAAGTGCTTCTTTTCTTGGATAATGCCACTTCACATTCTAAAGTTCCATTAGAAAATGTTAAACTAGTCTTTCTGCCACCAAACACCACTTCGTATTGTCAGCCCTTGGATCAAGGAATAATTCAGAATTTCAAATTGATTTACCGAAATTTTTTGATTAAAAAGCTTCTAACGTTTATTGACAATGAATGTGATTTTGAAATTTTTGAAAAAAACATAAATTTAGCCAATGCACTTGTATGGATTACAGCTGCTTGGAAAAAGGTATCTCCTGCTACAGTTAAAAAATGTTTTTCCAAGGCCGGATTCTCTGATGTTATCCAGGAGGACACAATGTTTGATGAAGAAGACGAAATACCCATTGCCCAGCTATATCCTGCAGTTCGTAACGAATTTTTGATGGATTTAGATGAATATGCTTCTATTGATCGTCATGTGCCTACAGAGAGCCCTAACTTCAGTATTCCAGAAATTGTTGAAGATTTGTGCAATAATGATGAGGAACATAACTCTGATAATAGTGACCTGGACGAATGTGAAACTCCAATATCTAGTTTATCTAGTATGAGTAAAGTGTGTGCAAAATTAAGAGACATACAAAATTATTTATTGTGCAATAACAATGGTGACATTTATATGGATGTTTCTAAAATTTAACTTACATGTGAAGCTGCAGTTTTTAAATCGAAGCTAAAAAATGTGAAGCAAACAAATATTGAAACATACTAATAAATTGTGTTTTTTCGTATGAATATATTGTAATAATATGTACATATAAATAATTTATTAGATGTCATATTATCTATAATATGTAAATACATTAAAATTTTAGTTTTTCTTACACATATTTGTATTTATATACTATTTACTTTTATTAATAAAATAAAGAAAGCAAATCCTAAAATTAATTATGTATTTTATTTGTGAGACGAAAAACCTGTCAATTACGGACACCTTTATATAACGGCCAATATATTTTGCTTTTTGGGTGGCCGTTATTGACAGGTTTTACTGTAGTAAGCTTTTATTTTTATTTTTAAAAAGTTCGGTTTTCTCTACGACAGACTGTATAATCTACAATGTGCATAATATGCCGAAATGAAAACATTAACGCGATAAAAAGGGCGTTTCACAGCAATATTCAACTTAAAAAAAAATAAATGCTTTTCCGTTCCGGTGTACTTTATACCATAACGTCTTATGCCGCGTTATGCAAACTGTCACCGCAAATCAATTTCCATATCGTTTCCAGCTCGTCGTACCGCTGACACTCTTTCAAATGCAGATGTATATCATTGTAACTAGACACACTTCCAAACGTGGGTGTAGATTGAGATGTCCACAATAGCTGTCATTGTGCGACTCATACCGCGCCTCCGATATCACTGGTATATGTGCCATTGTTGGAACACTCGTTATAGAATTTTAAATTAGGTGTTGGGACAGGAGCCCGCGCGAATGGAAACTGTATGCGTGTGTGCAATGTACGTGGGTTTTTACAAATTGCTCGTTTATTTCGGTTGATTGATACCTATAACTTCATCTACGCGGTATTATTGTTGCTGGAACTCACATTCGTCATTCTTGAGCCGTAAAGATTGTGGATGTGGCTTTATGATTTATTGTTAGTAATGATAATTTGCAAATAATTGTCATTTATTGTAATGATTATGTAGTTATTACTGTAATGATTTAATGACAATAACAAAACCTTTCTAACTTCAGAGATTCATACATTCAAAAGGTCATATTTTTGGCATTTCATCAAGCTATTGATTCTCTCGGGATTAAGACAAAAGAGAGCTACATTTAGACTTTAGATTTAAAAATAGTTTTCAGAACTTTCCAAAATATCAGCACACGAACTATTGTTAATATAGTATATGATGACTTTTGAAAAATATCAATTTTTCCCTTTGAAAAAATTGAGATTTTCGTCAAAATGAAAAGTTTTGAATTTGGTCTTTGTTGTGCGTAAAATGTTAGTTGTAAACTAGAAGAATACGAATTTTATGCTCGCAATAACAAAATCCTTCAAACTTTGGAGATAATACATTTACACATTGAAAAGTTCACATTTTTTGACATAGGCTTTCAAGCCTTTTATCCTCCAAGGGTTAAGCTAAAACAGATAACTAAATTTTGAAATCAAAATCGTTTTTAGAACTCTCCAAAATGTTAACACACGAAGTAATGTTAATGTATGATGACTTTTGAAAAATATCAATTTTTGCGAGTATACCCCTTTGAAAAAATTGAGATTTTCGTCAAAATGAAAAGTTTTGAATTTTTTTCTTCGTTGTGCGTAAAATGATAGTTCTAAACTAGCAGATTACGAATTTTATGCTCGCAATAACAAAATCCTTCAAACTTTGGAGATTATCCATTTACACATTCAAAAGTTCACATCTTTTGACATAGCCCTTCAAGCCTTTTATTCTCCCAGGGTTAAACTAAAAGAGACAACTAAATTTTGACATCAAAATCGGTTTTAGGACTTTCCAAAGTATTAACACACGAACAAATGCTAATGTTTGATGACTTTTGAAAAACATCAATTTTTCCGAGTATACCCCTTTGAAAAAATTGAGATTTTCGTCAAAATGAAAAGTTTTGAATTTGGTCTTGGTTGTGCGTAAAATGTTAGTTATAGACTAGCAAAATACGAATTTTATGCTCGCAATAACAAAATCCTTCAAACTTTGGAGATAATCCATTTACACATTCTAACATTCACATTTTTTGACATAGCCCTTCAAGGCTTTTATGCTCCCAGGGTTAAACTAAAAGAGATAACTAAATTTTGACATCGAAATCGTTTTTAGAACTCTCCAAAATGTTAACGCACGAACTTATGTTAATGTATGATGACTTTTGAAAAATATCAATTTTTCCGAGTATACCCCTTTGAAAAAATTGAGATTTTCGTCAAAATGAAAAGTTTTAAATTTGGCCTTCGTTGTGCGTAAAATGTTAGTTATAAACTAGCAGAATACGAATTTTATGGTCGCAATAATAAAATCTTTTAAACTTTAGAGATAATCCATTTA
>JAVIWB010006012.1:0-11312 GCA_031893035.1 Dermolepida albohirtum
GCGACGGAACTAATCACGACACGTTGTTTCACTTAGAGCAGCATCTCCGTAAACTTTTTGGAGTTCTCGATGCGCTTTAGCCGCCGTTTTCTTCGAATGAAAGAAGAAAAGCAACACTTCCTGCAAATGACGATTATTTGGCATAAAATCAGACATTTTCACACAACGAAAAGTATATGACGTAAAAATCAAATCACTAATGTGTCAAAGCGGTTTGTTTACCATATGTCTAAGCTTGGTTCATGACGTTTTGGTTATGTCACAATCGACCAGCACTTACTACTGGAGCCATCTCTTGAAAAACAGCAAGACCTTCGTTGCGCACATAATATTAGCTAGCAAAATAATAAAAAAGTACACTGGCGAAGTAATTATAAAGGTAGTGTTGGATACGCAAAAAAATTTCAACTTCCAACTGTTGATATTATTACATTGCTTCGGTAGCACAAGTTCTTAATTGGTTGATAAGTAACACAAAATTAGAGGTAATGATGTAGCGTTTATTGAAATAATAGACAATATACATATATAAATATGCCCTAGTACTAGATATCCCACAAATATGAAAAATAATTTACTAGTAATCATATACCATAACTGAGCCAGCAAGTACTTACTATAATGATACTAACTTGCGTACCCAATAAATTACCACCGTATATATATATATATATATATATACATATATATATATATCAACACTTGATTAAATTTTATATAATGATCATAAAAATTATATTAATGCCAATAAATAGCGGTAGTATTATTATACCTTATTCTTAAGAAGATTTATAAGTCAAATAGGTATTGTATTTGTATATATTCTCCAAATAATATGATAGAAACAATTTTATCTAACAATAACTATAATTACCTGATATTGCATCTCAATAGCATTGTAAAATAATTCCAACTATATTGTAATCTGGATTAGTGGTACGGTCATTAAGGGACTAAAGTCTAGAAATTTACCTGAAATGAGTCGGTTCCTCTACTTGTGCCCATTAGTAGATCACTGAACGTGCTTGTGTGAAGTTGTCTATTTTGTAAGCGATTAGTGTAATTTCTGTTTACAAAATGCCACGGGGAAAGCCGCTTGATAGTGGAACACGATCAGCGATACTTGCTTTGCAGCATATTCAGCATTATGCAGCGTATTCAGTTCGCGGTATTGGCGAAAAATTAAAAGTGAGAAAATCGGCAGTGAATCTCACAATTCGTCGGTTTCAAGAAACTGGCAGTCTGGAAGACCGTAATCGGCCGGACCATCGAGAGGTACTTCCAAAGCTGACGACGAAAGAATTCAATTAGCAAAAGATATAGAAAATTAACGGCACCTGAAATAACAGCCGAATTTAATCAGGGCCGGGTTAAAAAAATTTCTGTGAGTACAGTGAAACAACGATTAGTCCAAGCAAATTTACACGGTCGCGTTGCCTCACGGAAACCAATGGTGAAACATGGGAGTGGTTCTGTTGTAGTCTGGGGCTGTTTTTCATTAGCTGGAATGGGAGATATTGAAATGACTTTAACCTTGAAATAACCTTAACACTAAAAACCTCTTCGGCCTCAACCGATTCTAGAACCTCCTCATTGACCTTGACCGTTCCAACATGCATTGTGGTCAAGGTCAATGGGGAGGTTAGAGAATCGGCTGAGTCTCTCTACTTTCCTATCTTACAAATATGTATTTTGATCTTCTGATAAAGAAAATATCCCCACTTGGAATCGTATCTCTTTCCGTTTCCGAGATACTCGCAAAAAAACCGTTTTAAAACCTGAAATCGTCAAAACCACACAGAGAAATAGCGAACGCTCAGCGAAAAATCACACGCAGCCTTCTTGAGCATGTCTGAAAACCTCTGGGAAGTTTCCGGGTCCAACTCGCCAAAATCACAAAAATTTTTGGATCAAGATCGGCATTCTATCTCGCGAACCGAGGGTCTCTCGGCGACTGTCGGATGCGTATCGACGTCTGGAATCGAATGCTTCAAACCGGAACCCACTACGACGACGCGTTCTCGAGATATGACCGAAAAAACGAAGTGTCGATTTTCGACGTTTTAATGCCTCTACTTTATGTATTCGGATCCGCCGATTATGAAAAACGTAACAGAAATGCCCTAGCTCTTTCGGTTCTCGAGATATTCGAGGAAAACTCGAATCGATGAAAATGAAAAAAATAAAATATCGATTTTCGCCATTCCGATGGTCCTATCTTATATATTTTGATCTGCTGATTAAGAAAATATACCTACTTGGAACCGTGTCTCTTTCCGTTTCCGAGATATTCGCAAAAAACCGTTTTGAAACCTGAAATCGTCAAAAATAGAGAAAAGGAGAACTCTCAGCGAAAAATCATACGAGCAGTCTTCTAGAGCCTGACTGAAAACCCCTGGGTAGTTTCCTAGTCGCAATTCGACAGAAAAAATTTTCAACTCCCCAAAATCGTGAAAATTTTTGATTTTAATTTCAAATCGGCATGCTACCTCGCGAACCGTGGGTCTCTCGGCGACCGCTCGGTCAGTGTCGGATGCGTATCGACGTCCGGAATCGAATGCTTGAAACCGGAACCCGCTACGACGACACGTTCTCTAGATATGACCGGAGAACCGGAATAGCTCCGGAGTTTTTGCGAAAATTCAAGCTCGCATTGCAGCGAAGCGGTTCCTCCTATCGCGACGATCTTGTATTCATTGTAATCCTCTGGAAGAGTACATTCATTTAGTGAAAAGTTCGTGGCGATCGGATGAAAAATGTGGAAGTTATGGCTGTTTGAAAAGTTTGTGCCAACGTCAACAGTTTCCCTAGAAGCTTAATGTGCACGAACAATCTAATATTAATGAAATTTGGTTTCAACAAGATGGTTACCATACACACAATACTCGTCATATTATTATAGTAGAGATCGATGGATAATTCAGATCCTAGTAAATGGCCAACGCGATCATTTGATGTACCATCAATTGATTACTTTCTGTAGCTCTTCATAATTAATACCATATACAACCGTATATGGTAGGGATCAACGTCCTTCGAATCGAGAGCAATTACGGGCAAGAATTATATAAGTTGGTTTCGATGTAACACCGGAAATGTTAATAAATCTCAAACGGACTTTTTATGACCGATTGTGATACTGCCCGTCGCAATAGGGTGGTTTATTTGTCCAATTAGTAAATAAATCAATTTTTAGAATCTTGTTACGGCGCGTCACTTCCCTTAGATACGGAGTGACATTTGCCAGTAGCCCGGATTGCGTTCTTCGGAATTACAGCCCTAGGTTGATGCTAGGGGTCTTCGGGGCGCCACAACATTTATCCCTAGCAACACCTTGATCAATGTTGAGATCCGAGTGGCTGTCAATAAGGGTGATGGTTCATAATCTGAATTTGCCAATTGTTAATCCCGTTACGAGGGAAAGAAGCAGGAATAGAAAAAAAAAAGACAACAAAACTTGCGTGTTGAAATGAAATAAAGGTTTATTTGACAATTAAAGTTAAATCAACGTAATGGTATGTTAGAACAAGAAATTTGGCCAACGGTGTATATTACGATTAAGTACAAAACGATCCCGAAATAGATGTGATATAGATAGATTGATTAATTTTGCAAAGAAAAAAAAAAGAAAATATGGAACAGCTGAACTGCTACAAAATACAAGTTGGTAGAAAAGTTTTGAAAGCGACACCTATTAAGCAGTAGAGGAATCAAAATTCATACGCCATTTTAATATTTCATGCGTCATATGAACACACTAAAAATTTTATCTCGATCTGTCAATTCATTCATTGTTAGCAATCCATTGGAATTAGACGTGTCGGTGTATTGGGTTGGCAACTAAGTACTTTCGATTTTTACAGATAGAGAGCGTTGCTTTATTTTTTGTATAACGTATGTTAGTGCTGTACTTTACCGTTTGTCGCGTGATACTAGTCACATTGACGTAACTTCAGAAGCAAGTAGTGCGTGACTTTTATTAAAGCTTAATTGTGGGTTAATTTTAAATGGAGTGCAGAAACGAACATTTTCGACATATTTTACTATTTTATTTCCGTAAAGGAAAGAAAGCTGCTGCGGCTCACAAAAAGATATGTGAAGTTTATGGTGCTAATTGCTTAACAGAGCGCACGTGTCGGAATTGGTATAAAAAGTTCCGTTCTGGAGATTTTTCCCTCAAAGATGAGCAACGTTCTGGTCGACCTACTGAAGTTGATGATGACTAAATCAAAGTCATAATTGAAGAGGATCGTCATATAACTGTTCGAGAGGTTGCAGAGAGGCTACATGTATCGCACACAACAATTGAAAAACATTTAAAATGTCTTGGGCTAGTTAAGAAGCTTGATATTTGGGTACCTCACGAATTGAAAGAAATTCATTTAACACAAAGAATCAACTTTTGCGATATGCACCTTAGACGAAATGAAACCGACCCTTTCTTAAAAAGAATCATCTCTGGTGATGAAAAATGGGTCCTGTACAGTAACATAGTTCAAAAACGATCATGGAGCAAACACGATAAACCAGTGAATAATATCATATCTCCCTCTCTCGACCAATACACAAATGTATTGACCGACAAAGCAAGAACGCTTCTATCTTACAGATCGGAGACTATCATAGTCTCCGATCTGTAAGATAGAAGCGTTCTTGCTTTGTCGGTCAATACATTTGTGTATTGGTCGAGAGAGGGAGATATGATATTATTCATTATTTTCTGTATCGAAAGATATGATAAACACTCTGAAGGAATCGTTCATTAATAACACAAATCAACCTGACGATCCGTGAATCGGTGAAACATATGTAGTTGATAGGGTGTTATTAATAATAGAATGATTCCTTTTTAACATACGATAAACCAGCTCAAACCACATCGAAAGCTGAATTGCATCCAAAAAAGATGCTCTCAGCTTGGTGGGATTACAAAGGTGTTGTGTTTTTTGAGCTGCTTCCAAGGAACCAAACGATCAATTCTGATGTTTACTGTCAATAATTAATAAAACTGGATGAAGCAATCAAAGAAAAACGGCCAGAATTGTCAAATCGGAAAGGTGCAGTTTTCCACCAAGATAATGCAAGGGTTCACACATCTTTGGCAACTCGTGGGAAACTATTGGAGCTTGGCTGGGAAGTGATGCCACATCCATACAGCCCTGATCTAGCACCATCTGATTACCATTTATTTCGAAGTTTGCAGAACTCTTTGAATGGTAAAACTTTCACAAATGACGATGACCTTCACTCGCACCTGGTTCAGTTTTTTTGCTGATAAGGACTAGAAATTTTATGAGCGCGGAATCATGCAGCTGAAAGAAAGATGGCAAAAGGTCATTGAGCAAAATGGAAAATATATAATTGATTAAAAACTATTCTTTGTTTAAAAAAAAAGTGTTTTATTTTATACTACTAAACCGAAAGTACTTAGTTGCCAACCCAATATTTTTTAACAATGGAAAAAACTGAAGGTTTATCAGCAACAGAGATTCATATAAAAATGGTGAACGTGTTAAAGGAATGTGCTCCTTCATTTCTAACAGTACATCAATGGGTTTTAGAGTTTAAACATGGTCGACAAGCGTTGAAGATGAAAAAGTTAGTGCCGCATTCGTTAACAATTCAACAAAAACTGGATCGAAAACAAATTTCTCAGCGTAACTTGGTGCGTTTCAAGCGGAATAAAACCGATGGATGAGACTTGAATCTACCACCATGATCCTAAATCCTACAAATATTCTTTAATTTTCGAATCAAATCCAACTAGCAGTTGCAAGGTAATTAATGAACCTCTAAATGCTTCGAATAATTAATTCTGGAACACTTCACATAACGAACGTGGGAGCGATTGCAGGCGCATACTCTCAGCTTGACACCTGTTGCTCTTCTCCCTTCTATCCGATAAAAATGTCTCCCCTCCCAGACTTTGGAGTAAGGGTAAACTATTCCCAGGATTTGCAACCTATTGATGCTAACGGTGATTTAAAGATGACTCTAATTGACGTTTTAAAACAAATTTTATTCAATTGGAGGGAAGTACATGCCGGTCGATTTGTACATGTAACAATCTCTTATCATTTAATTTAATTCTATGTAAATTTTGTAAGTACATAGAAAATTATTGTTAAGTTTTAGAATTTCAAATTATTTAATTCTATACCATTGCAGAATCTTTTTTATTATTGTTTCTATCAGAATTTGTTGTTATTTGTATTATTCAATTTCGCAATTTTCGAAGTTTATTTGTTTTTTTAATTAATCGTTTCTTTTTATTATGAAGCTGCGATGAAATTTATCACTAGAACATTCATCAGAGAAATTATCTGATGTTTCAAAGACAGCAATAATTATGTAAAAAATGAAAAATTTCTAATATAAACTTTGCGGCAAGTTGTGCTTTTTCAGTTTTCCAACGCTATTATATCCTATTTCTTTAAATATATATTTTATGCCCTATTTAATTAATGTTATTATTTTTATAAACATCATAAATTACATATAAAATTCTTTAGTTAAGACATGCTGTGGCCTTTGCCAGTTATTAAAATGGTGAAAGCACGATGCTTATTTGCTCTACTTGCAAAACAATAATCATGAACATGAACTGGTCCAATTGCAAAGAAAGTTGCATTTATTCACGGTTTACCCCTCGTTCTCCTCGTATTATTCCTTCAGTTTATTTTTAAAAAATATGGTGCTTTGTTTCATTTTTGTGAGTGCGTCTCACATCATATATTGTATGAAATATTTATACAATACCTTTCTCGATCGAGGTACCCCTTTTTACCACAGCTGCGAAACTTAGGTAAATCGTCATTGTGCATACTAGGTGCGTCAGTTACACCAGTATGAGTATACTTTAATTATTCTTACAACTATGAACTCTCTATTGTCCTCGTCTTGCAACAGTGTCACATCCTCAGGGTATATTTCTTGGTACCAAAAGCTTAAAGATTTTTTTACATATTTGCTAGAGTTCTGGTGTTAGAAAAATGATGCTTTAACTTTGCATTAAGTTATGGCAAAAAGAGTATTACGAGTAAACGAGTTTACTGTATCCTAGAGTCCGACAGGGGTGGTCCTAAAAGATATGTTATTATTATCACCCATTCAAATAATACAAAATGAAAATGACCAAAACTTAAGCATGGAAACAGCACATATCCAATATATGCGCATACTTTGTAAAAAACCTCAATTAATTTTGCCGCTAATTCTTTTATAATAGAAAATTCGTTTTTTTAGACATACATATTATGATTGCAAAATCTAAAAATGACAGGCATTTTAATGCAGAAGTATTGCAAATACAGAAAATTCGACAATTTTGTGTACTAAGTCCAAGGTATGTTTTAATTCAGCTATTATACGAGAATTTTAATATATATTTGTATGTATATGTATATATATATATATATATATATATACACATACATATATACAGCAAGACCATCATATCCTTAGAAAAATCTGCGCACACTTTCGGTATTACTCGTACTCAGTCGCCAGTGTGTCGCTCGCTTCGGTGATTAGGTACATTCCCAACAGAAAGGCGCGCTTTTATTTTGTACTACGCGACGCCAAGAATAAGAATTTAGAAAATTTTTATTTATTAATATATGTTATACTGGTCCAAATGGAATGTAAATTATTAATTAATGAGGCTGCTAAGTGTTATTTAATAGTGTTCTATTGAGGATGTACTATGAAAGTAAATCTTAATATGATTAGGTAGATAATGTAATTACAAAATTTTTTAATAATACCCAGTAATTAGAAGCAAATAGCTTTATTTCAAAATGATTACATAATTACATAATAAATTACATAATAAAACACATTCACAAAGCAATGATTACTAAGTTATTCTGAATCATCGCTGAAACCAAAATCACTGTCAGATGTATCAGCACCCACGTTTATAATTAGTGACTCCGTAAGAACATCCATAAAAACTTCATTTTGTTTATATCCATCTTCGACTCTCTTCACGTGAGTGCAAAGTTTGTTCCAGTCATTTACTGTAATGCTTTTAAATTTTTCTTCCGCTAGCCTTTTAGCGTCCTCTAATTTAAATGTGACATTTTGTGATGCCACAAAATTTTTCACAGTCGCCCAAATCATTTCGATTGGATTTAGTTCAGGGTGATACGGAGGCAATCGTAAAGTTGTATGACCGTGTGCCTCCAAAATTGCGTCTATTTTATATCGTAAGTGTTGTTGTTTATTATATTTTATTAACATATATAACTGGGCTTTCGTCATATCAGATGTACAGGCAATACCTTTTTCGGTCAACCAGTGTAACATTTTTTGCTTGTTTGCATTAGAATTAGGCGCTGGATTTATCTGAACATTGTGGTATGGAGCATTGTCAATAACTAGTACTGAATTTTTTGGTAAATTTGGTATTAGTTTTTCAACGAGCCATTTTTGGTAATTTTCGAAATTCATTTCGTGATGGTAATCACCGGATTTTGTTCCGGATTTAAAAAGTAACAAAGCGTTTTCTACAAATCCATGGTTCTCACCTCCAGCGTGCAACATAATTAAACGCTGGCCCTTGGAGATTGTCTAAAATAACCCATTTCTTGACTTGTCTGTCCAACTTTTCGATTTTGTATGGCCGCTATGAATATAGGATTCATCCATATAAATAGTTGGACGATTTTGCCGTCGATATACATCTATTTTTCGTAAAAAATTTGTACGAATGTTTCTGATATCTGGTTTTTCTTGTAATATCTTGCGATTGTTTTGTGTAGCACAGAATCTAAAACCAAGCTTCTTTATAATTTTTCTTAAGGATTCTCGGCCGCCCGGAAAATTTATATCTTCTTTAAGTTTTTGTAGTAAATTTTTAATAGTAATCCGCTGATTATTTGTCTTGTGGAAATTATAAATAATATGTTTTATTTGGTATAGGTCAATGTCGTCTATTGAATCCATTACTAAACATTTCCTCGATCTTTTCTTTTTTGGCGATTTGAAAACTGGTAGTTGTTCTGTGTTCTCTTTCTCATTTCGTTCTGGTTCTGCTTGATATTCGTTCCCCTCTTTTAAAATATTATAGACAGAAGCTCTTGAAACACCAGTTGCTCTTGCTACGTATTCCTTTAATTCGCTTTTTGTACAATTTCTTATGTCTGTTTCGTTATCTGAAATTGTCTTTAAAAACTTAAAAACATTAAACACGACTTCACGGGTTTGTGAATGCAGTCCTTTTCCACCTCCTAAGTTGGACATTATTAATTATAATAAATAAAACAAATAATAACCAATTATAATGCAAGACCTCAATTACTCACTTTGACTAACCGTAACTTAACAACTTAACCACGCAACGATCATAAGCACACTGAGGACACAAACAGCTTACCGATGACTCGGAGTGTACCACCCGGCACGCCTACGATGCGCAGTAGATTTTTGTCCAAGGATATGATGGTCGTGCTGTACATACATATATAATATAGTGTTCATAGCTGTTTCTGAGGGTTTTTTTTATTTGTTAGTCTTTTGGATATAAAATGATGTAAAAGAGCAGCTTACACTTGTTTGAATGCATAATAAATTAGAAAATTTAGTTTACACATTTATGCATGCAGTAGATTGATATTTAATGTTTGTGACTTTAAAATCGTATAGTAATATCGTTTCAATTAAGTACGAGGATAGTTTGACAAGTAGTGAGAATGGAAAAGAAAAACGAATTTTTTAAATACAAAATAATTTTTATTTTTCAATATATTTTCCTAAAAGGGCAATACATTTATTCCAACGGTGCTCCAATGCCCTTATGCCATCTCTAAAATGCGATTCCGGAAGGCTTGCAAAATACTCATTTACGAAGATGATAAGCTCGTCGTTAGACGAAAATTTCTTTCCACTTAGAGCCGTTTTCAATTTTGGAAAAAGGTGGAAGTCGGAAGGGGCTAGATCCGGCGAATAAGGCGCATGCGGTACTAATTGGAAGTGCAACTCGTGGATTTTGGACATTGCAACTATGCTGGTATGCGAGGGAGCGCCTACAAAAATCAACCAGATTCCGCTTATAAAGGTCCAAACACTCATTGGAAATGCACAAACGAGTGAACTTTTGATCAGTCCTAAGCAGTCGCGGCACCCATCTTGCCGAAAGCTTGGAAAGGCCCAATTCTTTCGTTAAAATGTGGTGTACGCGTTCTGTTGAAATGTTTATCATGTCTGCTATCTTTCTCACTTTGAGTCGTCGATCTTGCGTAATAATATTATGGATTTTTATAATAATTTCCTCAGAAGTCACGATTTTGGGTGCTCCAGAGCGCGCTTCATCAACACAGCTTGTTCTACCACGTTTAAATTCATTTACCCATCTACTTATTGTGATGGATGATGGAGCAGATTCACCTAATGTTTCCCGTAACTCATCTTTTATTTCGGTAGCTTTCATACCCTTAATTACGAAGTATTTAATCACCGCACGATACTCTGCTTTTTCCATTTTAACAAAACGACGTGTTGCTTCTTTTTCAATCAGCTGTCAAAAATAAACTAATTAACCGATTTATCTAAATATCGGAATGTAAATATATAAATAGGCAACCTAAATTACAGTGCATTTGTTTTACCAATTAGAGCGCCCCCTATGTGTCATTCTCACTACTTGTCAAACTATCCTCGTAGTTTAACTTGTACAGAAAATAAGAAAAATTCTTAGCGAAGAAAAAAATTTAATACCAAGTACATCAAAAACTAAAATTAATAAAAAATAGATTTGTATAAGAAATTGCAACCCAGCACAACAGAAGATAAACCTAACACAACTCAAAAGCAACACAACGCAACACAATTCATCGGAACACAAATACTGGACTTTTTGATAAATAAGTACGCTTTCATATAAAAATGTGACAAGTGCATTTTTTGGGTTTGTGTTGTGCCTGCTTCGACTTGGGTTTTGTGCTGTGTTTATCTTCTGTTGTCTCGGGCTTGTCTTTTGTTGGATTCTCGTTGTGTTATAATGAACCTATCTTCTGTTGTTTAATTTGGGTTGGGTTGGGTTTGTATCGTGTTGTGTTCTGATAGGTTGAGTTGGGTTTGCATTGCATTGTGTTCTGATGGATTAACTTGAGTTTGTGTTGTGTTCTGATCGGTTGTGTTGAGTTTATGTTCTGATTAGTTGGGTTGGGTTTGTATTATGTTATATTCTGATGGGTTGTATTGGGTTTGTGTTGTATTCTGATGGGTTATGTCGGGTTTGCGTTGTGTTGTTCTGATGGGTTGTGTTTCGTTCTCATGTATGCTGTTGAGTTGGGTTGTATTGTTCTGAT